>CALNXK010000241.1:45000-52500 GCA_942486035.1 Porites lobata | reverse complement strand
CCCCCTTTCTTCCTAACCCTCACCCTAACACCGGCTAAATATTTAACATAACTCAATACAGCTAGTTCAGTCTGTTTTTTAACTGCACGCTGCTTCTTTATACCATCGGATGTAGGTTTTCCTTGCAAAACGAAACCACCCCCATAGTTCAATATCTGCCGCTCTTCTTTGGTTACATTGCATCCAGTGAAGTTATGTAAATTCACTCTATCGCGTTGCCTTTCTCTTTCAAATGTAATGTCCTCACCATTTAGTCTATCCTTATGAATAAAGGATTTTAAATCACTTTGTGATAGGGCATCCCTCTCTTTTACAAAGGACAGAAAACAACGCAAAGTGTCTTTCAGTTCACCCGCAATTACTAGGCCTCCTCTTGCATGTCGTTTCTCCTTTATTTTGGTATAATAATCTCGTCCTTTCTTGTTTCTCCAGTGTGTTATTTCAGAGGTAATTAACTTCGTCCTACTCTCTACTATATCATCAACTTTTCTCTTTATGGCCGCTAACTCAAAACCCATGCATTTCTCCTTTTCTTCCAGAACCAACCTTGATTTTTCATCCTTACATGTCACTACACCACAAACAGCTGTATATTCCACATCTGCTTCCTTTCTTAAATTATATAATTCAAACTTTAACCGTGCCAACGTACTGTACAGTCTATCAATCTTTTGCAAATCACTTCTTATAGCAGAAGTAATATGGCGAGATTTCAAAACCTCTGCATACCAAGTCTCTATTTCTTTAGGCATTGTTCCTTTTAAGCACCTTCACAAAAAATCTTTCTCACAAGTTTCAAAATAACGTTTACACGTAAGTATTTCTGCTCACGCCTCAAAATTTCAAAGAAAACGAACAATTCTTTGTTCAACAGTATTCTGCTCGCAGCGCGCACTGGAAATAGTTAACTTCCCTTTAAAAATTTTTAAAAAAACTTGACGTAATCTATGCAATCACGTAGCCCAGACGGATTGCACAAGTTCACTAGTCGTCTCCATACACAGCGAACTTCGCCACTAAGGTAAGCATTCCTAACCCTTCAATCTCTGCATTTATCCTAAGTAAAAACACCTAGTATGTAGATACCTTACGAGGGAAAAAACAAACCAAAATTCACTCACCCTTACTACTATAGACCACCGCAATGGACACTCTAACATGCCAAAAAGGAAAACGACGTAGGGTAGAGGTATGTAGCAGTATTTTTCAAACAAAAGACATCCTTAAATGACAAAAAGGCACGTAGGGCTCAGCCAAATGGTACCATAATGGCGTCGAAACGTGTGGAAACAGGCTCTTTCTCCGAAACCCGCCCCATTCCCCATCGGTTTCATTATATTCTGCTAACCTTCCCCTCCCTGACCTGTTTCCTTGATTGCCTTCTGAGCTCCTGATGAGACAAGGCTTTCAACCTTATGTTTAGATAGGATGTTTTTCGTTTTTAAAGATGAGCTCATCATATCTTATTTTTCATATACACCTGGGTAGCATAAAATAACAATAGTAGACATATTATCATAGGTAGGTCACTCATTTTTACAGCTATCACCAGAGGAAGAAAAAGAAATTAGTTCGTGCCTGGCGGCCATCGAAATGGAAGAGAAAAGAAAAGAAATCGAGGGAAAAGAGGAGAAATTGCGGATGAGGGAAGAAGAATTAAAACTAAAAGAAAGAGAAAGCGAATTAGAGAAAAAAGTAAAAGATTTAAAGGAGAAAGAAGAGAAACTTAAAGAGAAAGCAAATGAGTTAAAGAAAACCACAATGGAAGCCAAACGGCTGGCTGCCCAGCTCCAATTTATGGCCGGGCAGCTTGACCGTTTGGCAAACCACGTACTTTCAGAAATGTCAAAATGAAGAATTATTTTTGCCGGACATTAAAGAAGTTTTTTAGACCGTCAGGTGTAAGTTGATTTATTGCATAATTATTTGTCTTTATTTCACTACAACCATAAAAAACAAAAATTTTTTTCTGTGTAATGATTCATATATTTTATGTCTAAGAGAAATTTTGCACATCTTGTAAGACCAACATATATTTTTCAAAAAAATACAAAGCCCAAGTGCTGTATATTTTTTGCTGTAGTAAATAAGAAATCCGTGTGATCTCTTGTGAAGGAAAAGTTATCCTCTTATTGCAAGGTATGTGCCCCATCGCTGTCGTGCTCCACTTCCTCTGTTACCCCTGTCTTTAATCAATCGCTCCTCTCTTTATCTATCACTCGAATCTTGGTCGAAAAATCCCCTTTCCTATAACAGCAATCCTATATCTTGAAGCATTGGTTTTCCTCGACATCCCTCTTGCCCCCTTTTTTTTTGCACAGGCAACCTAATTAAAATCAGTAAATAATGTCATTACAGGTCCATAATACATAAATTATTCCCCCTATTCTCGTAAGTTACAAGTTAACAAATAATGCATCCCTCTAATTCCGTCCTTTTTGCTGAGGCAACTGAATTAGAATTAAAATCAAAAAATGTTATTAAAAGTTCTTATTACCCAGTTCCCTTAAATCCCCTTAATTTAAAAGTTAACAAATATTGCCACCCTGTCCACCACCCCCCAGAAAATAAACTCCTTGTAACCGAGCAGTCTAAGATCAGAAAATATAATAAACGCCCCAAAAAACCAAACCAAGCCGTGTAAGCAATCTAAAATTGGTTTCTATTCATGCATAAACAATAACAAGGGTGCGTAATGTATACTGCAATGAACCACCGTACAGTCTTGCGGCAACAGAGGTTTTTGCTAAGCTGCACCTGTTATTGGCTACCTCGTGCCTACTGGACAGATACCACAAAACTACACAAGCAGGATGACGGAGCACTGTAAACAAGCCCCCCGTAAAATGATGCACTGAACTGTACATTAAAATCACAAAAGCAGGATGTTGGAGTGTTATACACAAGCCCCTCGCAACATGGTGAACTGAACTGAACTGTACTTTGTCGCTTAGCTGTTGTTCTTGTTATTATTAATGTTATAAGTTTACACATGAGCTCCTGAGAGACCCCCTCAAAAAAAAAAAAAAAAAAATTAACAATAATAATAAAAATTAATAAATAATTTAAGTTAAATATTATCATTATCATTAGTAAGCGCATATCCATTAAAATCCCCTTCTCCTGCCTTTATGCATCTGCGACACAAATAAAGATATATTTATAGTTGTGACATTTTCTGAACTCGTGCAGTCGTTGGTGTACTTAAGTGTATTTTATGAACTGAGTTGTCCTTACTGAACTATATTGTCTTTATTGAACTATAAAAACAAACCAAACTTTACCCTTTCGGTGCTGACTCTCTTTCCAGGTCTGTTCACTGTGCCCCTGATGAGAATGACAGACCTTCTGAGGGGACTAAAATTTTAAATAACATCAGTCTATGTTCCCGTCTATATTAGTGAGCTCACTAGTACTTAATAACAGTGTAACATAGCTATTTATCTATTTAGTTCTCGTACCATAGCTAAATGAGTATTTACCACTTACTTAATGCTATGCATTCTTATTAAAAAATAACTAACGTATTTGTGGCTATTCTTCCCGCAGCTGCGTGTGGTTTACGCTCAATGAACTGATGTGTAGTCATTGAACCACTGGTGTGGTTATTGATCTGTTGTGTACTTATTGAACTGCTGTGTCGTTAATGAACTAACAAAAAAGAAAACTATTCTGGTATATGGCAACCATGTCTTTCCCTTAAACTGCCCGCTGTGCGCCAGATCTGTCAGCTTGTTCACGGCTGTAGAGGGTCATTGCACTCGTGCGACAGGCATCCTTTTGGTTGCTTGTAAAATCAGATAGGGATGTTTATGGGCGGGGTATCATGGTTGTAAAACCCCGTCATAACTCATTATTATTGTTATTTAAATAATTGTTTGTGTGTTTGTATGTCACCTTCATCACATTTATTTATTTATGTATTTTTTGGCTTAGCCCATAATGGAAATGGTTAACTAAAAAAATGCTGTACATTTTTTACAGACATAAACTTTATGTAATTTAATTCTATATCTTCTTTGGAATAAGAAAACCGAACTAGTGAGAAAAAGGCCTCACTTGGACACTAGGATTACTGTGACGTAACTCCTCCAAGTTGCGCGCGAAAGTTCACGGCGGTTGCCGGTTAACTTTTGAAGAGATTGCGCGTGATATGAAATGACGTAAGCCATCGAGTGAAGAAAACAAAGTGCAGTCATCCTACCAGTTGTTTTTATTCAAGCTGCGGTGAGTTAGACGCATTTGAAACTTTATTTCTAATTCGTTTAGGAAAGAAAATTGTTGGTACCTTGGTGAGGCATCGCCTGCAATTGTTATGATCTCTCATATTTGCACAGACATTATCATATCGAAACCAGATTTTTGAAATATGGTCAGCAAGCGAGCAGCTGCCTTTCAAGTTTGAAACAACCAAGAAAGTTGAAAGTTCAGGACTTGTACGGTAAAAATAACTATTTTAAACATAGATTGATGGTAGTCAACTCAAGCACGTAGGGCCAGCTGTGGTACCACGGTTTGAAACGTGCGGAAAGAGAGTCAAAAAACAAGATTGATTTCATCCACGGTTAACTGTATTTTTTTCTGCTTTATTAACGCGCGCGTTGTCGGGTTATTTAGTTGAAGTTTTCTCCGGACCGATTTGGCTTTACCCTTTCGGCGCTGACTCTCTTTCCAAGTCTGTTCACTGTGCCCCTGATGAGAATGACTGACCTTCTGAGGGGACTAAAATTTTAAATAACATCAGTCTATGTTCCCGTCTATATTAGTGAGCTCACTAGTACTTAATAACAGTGTAACATAGCTATTTATCTATTTAGTTCTCGTACCATAGCTAAATGAGTATTTACCACTTACTTAATGCTATGCATTCTTATTAAAAAATAACTAACGTATTTGTGGCTATTCTTCCCGCAGCTGCATGTAGTTTACGCTCAATGAACTGATGTGTAGTCATTGAACCACTGGTGTGGTTATTGATCTGTTGTGTACTTATTGAACTGCTGTGTCGTTAATGAACTAACAAAAAAGAAAACTGAGCTATTGAATCCATATACTGGGCTATTCTGGTATATGGCAACCATGTCTTTCCCTTAAACTGCCCGCTGTGCGCCAGATCTGTCAGCTTGTTCACGGCTGTAGAGGGTCATTGCACTCGTGCGACAGGCATCCTTTTGGTTGCTTGTAAAATCAGATAGGGATGTTTATGGGCGGGGTATCATGGTTGTAAAACCCCGTCATAACTCATTATTATTGTTATTTAAATAATTGTTTGTGTGTTTGTATGTCACCTTCATCACATTTATTTATTTATGTATTTTTTGGCTTAGCCCATAATGGAAATGGTTAACTAAAAAAATGCTGTACATTTTTTACAGACATAAACTTTATGTAATTTAATTCTATATCTTCTTTGGAATAAGAAAACCGAACTAGTGAGAAAAAGGCCTCACTTGGACACTAGGATTACTGTGACGTAACTCCTCCAAGTTGCGCGCGAAAGTTCACGGCGGTTGCCGGTTAACTTTTGAAGAGATTGCGCGTGATATGAAATGACGTAAGCCATCGAGTGAAGAAAACAAAGTGCAGTCATCCTACCAGTTGTTTTTATTCAAGCTGCGGTGAGTTAGACGCATTTGAAACTTTATTTCTAATTCGTTTAGGAAAGAAAATTGTTGGTACCTTGGTGAGGCATCGCCTGCAATTGTTATGATCTCTCATATTTGCACAGACATTATCATATCGAAACCAGATTTTTGAAATATGGTCAGCAAGCGAGCAGCTGCCTTTCAAGTTTGAAACAACCAAGAAAGTTGAAAGTTCAGGACTTGTACGATAAAAATAACTATTTTAAACATAGATTGATGGTAGTCAACTCAAGCACGTAGGGCCAGCTGTGGTACCACGGTTTGAAACGTGCGGAAAGAGAGTCAAAAAACAAGATTGATTTCATCCACGGTTAACTGTATTTTTTTCTGCTTTATTAATGCGCGCGTTGTCAGGTTATTTAGTGGAAGTTTTCTCCGGACCGATTTGGCTTTACCCTTTCGGCGCTGACTCTCTTTCCAAGTCTGTTCACTGTGCCCCTGATGAGAATGACAGACCTTCTGAGGGGACTAAAATTTTAGATAACATCAGTCTATGTTCCCGTCTATATTAGTGAGCTCACTAGTACTTAATAACAGTGTAACATAGCTATTTATCTATTTAGTTCTCGTACCATAGCTAAATGAGTATTTACCACTTACTTAATGCTATGCATTCTTATTAAAAAATAACTAACGTATTTGTGGCTATTCTTCCCGCAGCTGCATGTAGTTTACGCTCAATGAACTGATGTGTAGTCATTGAACCACTGGTGTGGTTATTGATCTGTTGTCTACTTATTGAACTGCTGTGTCGTTAATGAACTAACAAAAAAGTATACAGAAAAGGAAAAGGCGCGCAAGAACTTATGCACTTTATTGGTACTTGATGTCGCTGGTCTTTCATTTCGCGTTTTTCTCGCTTGTTAAGAAACTGCGAAATTAAAGACACCCGAATTTAAATCCTTGCGAAATTTAATACCCGGTGTCGAAAATTCACTGAGAAAAATGAAAATAACAATGTTAATGTAACAACCAATGTATCGATAAGTAAAAACATCTGGTTTTAGTTTTTTTCAGTTCCTTTTTGTATCTTCGATTCTGACAACGTTTTAACTCTTAAAGGTTAATTTTTAAATAGGTGTTTTGCTTTTTCTAGTGTTAAAAGGATATTTTAAATTATGCACTTTGCTTTTTCCAGTTTATTTCGAAATTTAAGGAATTTCAGAGTCATTTCGAAAAATAAAATGAAGTTGAGTAATTCAAAAACAGGTTTATTGCTCGAACTGAAAATCGCTCCATCTTCTTTTTATTTTTGTTCTGCAGGTCTTCACTGTTGTATCAGTCCTCGACTGTTTAGAAGCATATTCAGCAGAAAACACCAGCTCCGTTTCTTAGACTGTACACAATGTGACTGGGTCACTGATGATAGTATCCACATTGTTGCTAAAAACTGCCCCTTTATGGAATCTTTAACGCTCGCAAAGTGTCGCAACATCCAAGGGAAATCATTACCAAGTCTATTGAGTAATTGCCTAAAGCTAAAGACGCTCATATTAGAAGGTACCCAGATAAAAGACGAATTCTTAGGAACAGCCGACTGGGAAAACACCAACATCATCGAGTTAAACATGCTAAGCTGTTATCGACTGTCATTTTCCGGCCTTTCAGCGGTATTACCAAAACTAAGGCACCTGCGCTACTTGAAGTGCGCGCTGACCGATGAAATTCTCTGTCTCATAGTGGACGGCTTTCCGTTGTTAGAGGTTTTCTTTCTTCATCGACGCTATCCAGTTACCGTTCAAAGCGTCAGTGATTTGCTCTTTCACTGTCCGAGTGTCACGTGCTTGGATATTTCATCTATTCCATTGGCGTTTGTTTATTTTGAGACCTTTTTACCCCGTATGCCCCGGCTTCA
>CALNXK010000241.1:0-37500 GCA_942486035.1 Porites lobata | reverse complement strand
ATATATCCCTGTACCTTGGTTGGGGTGCTCGGTTCTCAAACAGTCCTATCATAAAACATACCGAAAGGGGGAGTAGACCAAAGTCGTCCCAGTCTTTTGGAAATAGTGATGAAAGTGCTGCATGCGCAGTATTCAAGGTCCAGTAACTCAGGTTTTTATCGTATAAGCTTGTCAGAAATTCTAAAGCCTCACTGATCTGTGGGGAATAATGATCAATCTGCCTTTCACAACAGCAATGATGATAATTATCTGCAACTTTTCCAGAAAGATGGTATTTTTTAAGGTTATTCCTGAGATAGGATATATCATCAACTGGGGTGATTTCAAGAGCAGGTGTGGTTCCTGAAGGCCTGGGTGTTGGAGAAGCTTCTTGTCTGGGTACAATATCCATGGGTATTTGTAAAGCTGGGCCCAGTTGTCTGAAGGCTGATTCGCTCTTAACCCAGGTTTTTTTTCTTTTGTTCAAAAGGATTTTCTTGCATAATTTTCTCTGTTATTTTAAGAGCATACAATCATCAACTTGTTGATCAGGCAGGGATCAGGCTGAATGGTGGAAAAGCATAAAAGTTGTAAGCTTTACAGTTAAATGAAAAAGCATCAACAAAGGTCCATCCCAGGTCTGGCTTTCAAGAGCAGTATACATCTGGCTTATGGATAAGCCTTGTGGCAAATAAGTCAATATTAAGCCCAGTGTATTCTGGTAGGATTACATGGAATACCTGTAGTCTGCTGTTCAGAGCCCATTCATGTTTATCATGAAAGTTATGAGACTGGTCATCTGCATCCACATTCACAAGGTGTGAACAGCCGAGATCCAGAATTCAAATTCAATAGACTAGTCCCACAAATCCCGAGCTATTTCTTCTAGTTCTTGGGAATGAGATTCGCCCATGTTGTTGATATAATAATGCAACAGCAGTTGTATTATCCAGCTGCAGTTGGATATGTATCCCTTTTTTTGTTCAGCAAAAATTAATATTTTAAGCCAAACATAGCACGAGGCTGTAATTCTAGTGTGTTGATGTGTTTTAGGGCTTCAGATGATGACCATCTACCCCCTATTTTATTACCATTACTAAACACACTGTGCCACTTCTTCTTTGAAGTATGTGAATGTATGATCACAGAAAGCACAGGATAGGAAATGGGCTTATACATGTAGGCAATCCACCACTGCAGTTCCTTTAGGGACACAGCTGAGAGCCTCATAGGCATATTGAAGTTCCCTACATTAGTGGCAAGGGCATTGGTTTTGTCTTGTTCTCAGCCCCTAGGAAATTGGAAATGATAAGGCCAATTACTTGGGCTACCTCTACAATAAGAGGTTTTGTCTTTTTTAGACAGTTTGTGGTTAGCTGTTGACATCTTTTCCTTCATGGTAATTGAATTAAGGATGAAACCAAGGAATACAAGTATTTGTGTAGGGCTAAATATTGATTTGGTAGGGTGAAAACCTAGTTTGGTGAACAGTTCCACAGTACTGCTCTTGTAAAACAAATCTGGAATATTCTGGGAATTTCTAGAATTTTTCTAGAAATATTACAGAAAAGATTTCTAGAAGTTTCTAGAATATACCAGTTTTCTTTTCTGGAAAATTCTAGAATTTTCTAGAATGTTAATGAAACATGTTAATTAGGATAGAATCTGTCAGTTTTTTCCAGAAATCAAAATTTGGCATAAATCAGGTTTTTTCCAGCTTTTTCCAGCTTGTTACAAAATGTCAGTTTCTAGATTTTTCTTGAAAATTCTTGCACACTCCTAAATGTAAGCAAGTGAAGACAGTGCATTCAATTCCAGCTTTTTCTAGCATATGCCAGATTTTTTCAGCATTATTCCAGATGCTTTTAAATGTGTAACTATTCACAAATTAACTTCCATCAACAGTAAAACCATGCCCAACAAAAACAACAGTCATGACTTTCATTTTCCTAATGCCATATGTATTTATTTCAAATTCAATTGAAACATGTAAAACATCATTATCAGAAATATATGTTACATGTACATTTGATCTTTGTTTGTCAGTGCCCTGATCATGAAACAGTAACTTTAGAAATTTAAAACAGATAATAGTTTTATGAGAAAAAAAGAGTGTTCATTCATAGCTTTCTTGGTTCTTGTCCTTTACATTTGGCCTTGTTGTTTTCTTTGCTTGCCCTCGCTTTCTTAAGAACCAGGCCAAGGTCCTTTCTAACAGATGACCTTGTGGCTGCCAGAAAATTTTTCTTTAACACAATACCTGTAAGATAGAAACAGCCAAATGAAATTAATTTAATGCATGTTAACTGCATGGTAGTAGATATGTTTGTTACCTCTATTTAATTATTAAATTTATTTAGTGACTATTAATAATTTGACTAGTATCCCACTGCAAAGTACTTAATCCTGGGAAATAAGATATTAACAGAAAAATGTTCACCACATAGAAGCAATTTTAAATGGTGACACCAGATGCTGGTTACATTGTAAGATGAGCCGTGGTTTGGCATGACCAAACAAATTTTGGGATTTTGTTACCTCAACAAGACTTCCTCAGGTCAAAAAAATGCTACATGTATATTAAGCATGTTGAAAAAAGGGAAAAAATATAGAGAAATCTAAACTAACTTTCTAAAAGACTCTTTCTTGATGGACTCAGGCCTGGTCGTGATTCATACGCTTTGTTGCATTGAAAACCAGTGACTGAAGAGCTCTGCAGCTCATTGGGTGTAAACAGCTTTTTGGCTAGTGCCTCCACTGCTGACTTTCCATCTGTGGTGTCTTCGATTGACTTGACTAATGCCTCCTAAAACAACAAGAGAACACATTAAATAAATATTAGAACTCAGTGCATTTTATCGTATATGCGTCAATGCTTTTTAGGTATCTAAACTTGTATAAAACGGCTGGGTTTTTACCAGTCTTCTTTCTCCCAATTCAGGCTTCTGACAATGTACTGTAGTGTACAGTAAAGGAGAGATTCAGACAAGACTGCAAATCCAGTGCCATATTTGCACTCATTTCAGTGTATTAACTACAACAGTACTTTGTGCGTTAAAGTACTTTGTTTAGTATTTACAGAGAAAAACTATTGAAAGATTCACTTGACCCTACAACTACATAGCAAAAATATTGCACAAATGTAAAGTTTGTGATAATAGACAGACATCTTCAACAAAAGACGATTTCAGCATAATTAATACTAAAGGTGTTTCTTTGCCATCTCAGGCATACATAGTACAATTTGTAACAAACTGGGTATTGCTTACTGACACTGTACTGATAGTGCGCTTTTGAGGGCGGCTTTTGGAAGAGTTTTAGACGAAAAATAATTTTTTTAATTGGTTGCATTTCTTCTTCTCTTGACTGTTTCTCTATCACAAAGAAGTTACACGAGCCTTTTCCAGCATGTTAAACTTTGCGTGACAAGTTTCTTATCAATGAAATAGGCAACGCGCAATTTTACCGCAAACTCAAATATGCAAATTTGGTAGAATAAAATTCGATAATCACACTGTCTTATTGTGCTACGGGGTCCTAATCTCTTTAATTATACTTCTTCAAGTGTTGCTTTCTTCTTGACGCAGTGCAAGAAAAGTACAGTTATGTTTCCTACGCGACCTTGCATTTTATTTGCAGAATCGTAGAATTCAACAGAGATTACGTGAAATGCACAAAATTTGTCTGTGACTTGAGTTCATAACGAGTTTGCATAAGGAATTTGCTTACCTGTTATACAATTCAACAGAAAATACATGAAACTCACAAAATTTGGCATCCTAGAGAACAAAACTACTTCTTTGTTCACTTCAATTATTAGAGATAGCAATATTTCCAGGGGTGTGCAAAAATTGTGGAAATTCCGGAGGGGAGAGGGGGTCATACGGCAAATCCCTTCCATGGGGGTGGTATGGATATTTTCTGGAACCACACATTTAAATAACAGTGCATTTACAGCAGTAAAAAGGGATGCAAAGTTCTAAACAAAGTATGTGAAAGGGATACCATTTGTCAGTAGAAGGTATATGAAAGGGGCACATTTTTTGTGAAGAGTGGTATATAAAAGGGTAAGGGGTTGGACCTTGGGGTGGAGCCTCCCTGTATAAAAAAACTTGTTGAGTACCCCCACAGTGGTCTATTGGTTTACGTAGTACAGTTTAGACTGCAGACTGATACTCTGAGTTGGAATCCCACTCTGGTTACTCTAAATTTTTTTTTCATTTGAAATTGAACAGACTTTTTTTATGAACATTTGTTGAGCAGAGATTTCAATGGTGGTTGAATACATTACTAATGAAAATGGTATGAACTTAACTCATAAAATATAATCACAAATTTACTTCTGTAGAAAGAATCCCGTATGATTAGGAAGCACAAGTTAGTGTATGGATCTTATACAATTAATAACCACTGGGTTTACATTATGTATCAACATCAAAATGTCTCCCTCTGGCGAACCCTGGGGACATCAATGGGTCATGCAGGGGTTTGACAACTTACTGTAGTTCTTACTGAGGTGGGGAATTTAACACAAAACAAATTGCATTATTTTTCACGTCTCTACACCATGATGAAAATTATAGGTTGCATTTGCATTAGTCACTGGTGATTGTTCCTGCCAAGAGAGATGGCTAGATGCATGAACCAGTGACCTCGTCTTTGATGTAAATTGAAAAAATTGATTTACATTGCATGCAGTAAGTTCAACAGAGGTGATAATTGTACTCCAAGCTTCTAACACTTTTAAATTTTTTAAAGACAAAACTTGAGTACTATGCTGAGCCCTCGGATTATTATTGTTAATGTCATTGTAAGGTTAGCTACAGTGTATGTTAATTATGAGAAAATGTGCTGATTATGTGATAATTATACTTACAGGTCATAGTGACTGTGGTGATAAAAACATAGTCCATCAAGCCAATGTACTGTGTGTGTGTATAAACAAGAATTTATTGTTAAAACTAGAGGTATCCTCGAAATGCAATGTTTTCCTCTTAATGTGAAAGCATGGTTGTTTTTAGAGTAGGAGCAGGGCTTGAAAAAAGTCCCATCCGGTCATCCAGAAGAGTGAAAAATCTAAATGTGAAGGTAGCTAAAAATTAATGTGTAAAAGGGGTTTCGATTTTTTGTATGCTTTTACTGTTTCAAAAGTATATTCAACCAGCAGCTATGGTAACTCGAAAAACCCAGTTTTAGTCAACTCAGGGTGCCAAGAAAGTCGTACCCGATAGCCCAGGGCTAGTGGATTTTGCTATCGGGCTAGTTATTTTTGTTCTCAACCTGCCTGACGGGCAAATGCTGTTTTTTGGGAAATTCAAATTACAGAAGGATTGTAATCAATCCTGCTAATCAAAAGGATTTGGGGGCTAGTTGAAATGGCTTGTGGGCCAGTACATACTAGCTACAGCTTGCCCGAATGGCAGGATGTAAAACTGGCTTTCTTTGCAGCCTGTCAACTTTTTTATGATTAATAATTAGTGGTAAAATAATAGTAAACGTTCTCTGATGTTGGCAAAGTCTTGGTTGGAACATTACCTATGAAATCCTCAGGGCCCGGTTCCAGTGGAAGGCCGATTAGTGCTAGTCCAGGATTAAAAATTAATTTTGTTCTCTTTTCGTATTAACCTTCCCATGTATTGCTTAGAGTAACATTTTGTCTTATCATTACCATATCTTGGAGTGAAGGCTCAACAGTGTTTTTTAAGCTTGAGTTTCATTTTCTTAGACAAGAAAACTTTGATTAAAGTTTTGCTTAATCCTGGGTTAAACTTAACCATCTGTGACCTCTCACGCGAAAACGTACACTAACGGCTTCCCGTTTTCGAACGGAAATCCGTTCACAAGCCGTTTCTCACCCGTTCAGAAAAAATTTGCATCCGTTCGAACGGCTTGGGCGATCCGTTTAAAAAGGAAGTCAAGCCGTTCGAACGGCTGTGTCATCCGTTCACAAAAATTGCCCAACCGTTCGAACGGCTAGTGTACCCGTTCGGAAAAATTTGCATCCGTTCGAGCGGTTTGGTACGGAAGCCTGTAAGGGACATTCGAGATGCGAGATAAAAATGCGAGATAAAAATGCCTGATAAAAAAATGCGAGATAAAAATGCGAGATAAAAATGCGAGATAAAAAATGCGAGATAAAAATACGAGATAAAAAAATGCGAGATAAAAAATGCGAGATAAAAATGCGAGATAAAAAAATGCGAGATAAAAAATGCGAGATAAAAATGCGAGATAAAAAAATGCGAGATAAAAAAATGCGAGATAAAAAATGCGAGATAAAAATGCGAGATAAAAAAATGCGAGATAAAAATGCGAGATAAAAAAATGCGAGATAAAAATGCGAGATAAAAAAATGCGAGATAAAAAAAATGCGAGATAAAAATACGAGATAAAAATACGAGATAAAAAAATGCGAGATAAAAAATGCGAGATAAAAAAATGCGAGATAAAAAATGCGAGATAAAAAAATGCGAGATAGGAGAAGCTGAGCCCGCAATCTTACTTGCGACTGCTTCGCGTATGTCTGGTTAAAGAAAATGGAGTTCTGTGTTATTTTTGGTATTCTTCTTGTTTCTCACTTGACGAAGTGTGTGGAGGCTGTTCTTCCTAACTACTTACCAGCACTATCCCTTGATGCCCGGCAAGATCGTATGAAATAAGCGTTGACAGGCCAAACACGACTCATAAGCTCGTGATAATGTGAAACGTGACCTTGAGAGTCTGCTTGAACAGTGGTTCTCTTTCTTTTTTCTCTCGCGCGAAGGTTACTAGCACTACACAGTGCAAGACGTGTAGCATTCTAAACTTTGACTGAGTAAATCTTGTTTTTGCCGCACTAAGTCTTATATTTAGAGGTCATGAAGCAGGTTTGTTACATGCATACTGAGTAATCATTTGCTGTGGTTTATGCTTCTGTACTAGGTGTCCCTGACAGGATTTGATTTCAGATGCAGTTGTTAAGTGTTTTATATCCTTTGACCTCTGTTTATTACGGCTGAATAAAGATTTTAGTTTTTTTGGTTTTCTCCGAAATGGCTGTATCTGAATAACTACATGCATGCATGCAAGTTTCTTTGTCCGTGAATGTGATTATTTCCTGCCATGTCAGTATGACTCTGGGCCCAGCTCTATAGTGTGGTTTGCAGGATTTTGAATTTCCACGGATAGTGCGATCTTCACTGAGATATGAGTTGTACACTGTAGCTTAAAAACTAAAGCTACACCAAGTTTGGAGAAATATGCCGTGCGTCAGTCAAGATAATTCTCTTAGCGCTTACACAGTCCATTTAGTTTTTCTTAACATAAGTGAGTCTTTGAACTAGAGCGCGATGTCTTGTTGTTCCTTCGTAGGTATTTTCTTAAGTTTTTGCTTAACAGTCATCTGGGCGACTGCTATGGATTCTTAAGCAAGACTGCAGTTTCGGAACTATAGCGTTCCTCGTCAGTTGCTACTATGGTAAAGTCTTAGGTACAGAGAGCGAAGCAGACTGTTAAAATACTGGCATCGTGGCTAGGATCGAAAATACTGACTTGCTATTGGCTGCAAAAGTGACCAATAGCGTAGGTGTTTCTTTGATCCGCGTTCTGTTGTGTTTCCTTCAAGGTCAAAAATGCTTTTTGGGCTGAACCGGTATGATAGTATCTGACTAGGTTGCAGTGATGGCAGGTCACTGACATGTCGTAGTGCGTGTAAGTGTCTTTCTATCTTTTTATCTCGCATTTTTTTATCTCGCATTTTTATCTCGCATTTTTTTTATCTCGCATTTTTATCTCGCATTTTTTATCTCGCATTTTTTTATCTCGCATTTTTTATCTCGCATTTTTATCTCGCATTTTTTTATCTCGCATTTTTATCTCGCATTTTTTTCTCGTATTTTTTTTTCTCGTATTTTTTTCTCGCATTTTTTATCTCGCATTTTTATCTCGCATTTTTTATCTCGCATTTTTTTATCTCTCATTTTTATCTCGCATTTTTTTATCTCGCATTTTTATCTCGCATTTTTATCTCGCATTTTTTTTATCTCGCATTTTTATCTCGCATTTTTTTATCTCGCATTTTTATCTCGCATTTTTTTATCTCGCATTTTTATCTCGCATTTTTTATCTCGCATTTTTATCTCGCATTTTTATCTCGCATTTTTTTTATCTCGCATTTTTATCTCGCATTTTTTTTTCTCGCATTTTTATCTCGCATTTTTATCTCGCATTTTTTTATCTCGCATTTTTATCTCGCATTTTTATCTCGCATCTCGCATTTTTATCTCGCATCTCGAATGTCCCTTACAGGCTTCCGTAGTACGGAAGCCGTTCACAAAAATCATCCATCCGTTCGAACGGCTTGTGCCATCCGTTCAGAAAAATTGTCTATCCGTTCAAACGGCTGTGGCACCCGTTCAGAAAAATTTGAATCCGTTCGAACGACTTGGTCATCCGTTCAGAAAAATTATCCACCCGTTCAAAACTTCAATCAGTTGGAACCGTTCATTCAAACGCCTTGGATCATGATTAATTTTACGCTGTTCAGATGGCCTTATGCAGTGCCTTGTGGCCGGTCGTTTGCGAAACGAAGACACGAAATGGTAGTTTGCGAAATCTCGTTCTAGCCGTGCTTCGTTGCTTTCTTGCCGTAACGTAACATTAATCTCGAACCAAGCGTGAAATTCAGAACCGACCGAAAAAAGTCTGACAGAGCGACAAATACTCTCTTGTGTAAACAACTGTTTCACCGCAATTGTTGAGTCGAAAACGTGTTCCTCTGAACCCAGGTAAACTACTAAGAAACTATTGGTGGAAGTGGCGATTTAACTCGTTTAATGACCCGCTGCCAAAATCACGGGAAACAGTCTACCAAACGAAGAGAAAAGGATTTTACCAGTAACACTTTCTGATCTTTCTGATCGCGAATGAAATTTGAGTCACTTGCAAAACTCGTTGCCTAGCACGTGACCAACATCTACTCAGTCAACTATCTGATGATTTATTTTTCGTGAACCAACACTCTCGTCATTTTTTAAAAGGCCTTAGATTTTTTTGCAAAGAACAGTGTACAACTATGGCATAGTTCTATGAAGCGACGGTTTGTTGCTCGTTGGCCAGCACGGGTGAGAATCACGACAAGCGTGACATCTCGAAGTTTCCTCTGGCGACGTGACGCTACGCAATTTAGGTTTCAAAACGGTCTGCTATGATGCAAGCTTTACTTTCATTCATAATTCGATATTCAAAAAATTTTACTTACCGCTGCCGATTTATTCATCGTGATTTGAGCTTTTTAACATTATTTCTATTCACGTTTTCCATTTTGTGATGGCCATAGCAAGTTTTTATTTAAAAGCATCAAAGCGTTTAATCGCTCTTTTTTTGTTGTTTGTCTAGAGCAAGTTTGTTTATATTCTGCGTGGCGAAAAAAACTCACCCGTTCATGAGCCGTTCAATTGGAAACAGCCATAATTATCGAGTTTTAGTCGCTTTCGGTTTCTATCGACTTTGATAGTCAAACTCGTGCCGTTCAGCCGTTCAGGTCTACCGTTCGAAATTTTTTTTAGCCGTTCACCCGTGATTACCATCCGTTCGAAGTTTTTGACAAGCCGTTCAGCCGTTCAGGACAATCCGTTCGAAATTTTACTCCTGCCGTTCAGCCGTTCAGGTCTACCGTTCGGAAATTTTTTTAGCCGTTCAGGCGTGATTACCATCCGTTCGAAATTTTTCGCTAGCCGTTCAGCCGTCATACCAATCCGTTCGGAATAAATTATCAGTCGTTCAGCCGTTCGGTTTCATCCGTTTCAAACGGCTTCGTGGGCCGTTTCTTACCCGTTCGACAGCCGTGCGTTTCACCCGTTTAACGGAAAGCCGTTAGTGTACGTTTTCGCGTGAGAGGTCTGATTCTTTCAAGGAACCAGGTCCTCGCCCTGTAAACCTTTTGTGCACAGTTTAGTGACTTACTTGTGTAGTGGTTGTTGCCTGCATCACAGATGAAACTAACTCTGGTTAAGTCCGTCTGTGAAACAGCACTGAAATCCTTGTTCTGGGCCCCAGCTGTGTACCTGGATTCAAAAACTGTTAAATATTTCTTTCAATATTATTTTGTCCCCATTTTGCAATGCAAAGAGTTTTTTAGCATACAGTGCAGCTCAGAGATAAGCAACCAACGGACACGCGAAACATACGCATGTTTTTTGCGTTAATGCAAAATCGTTAACTAGTTTGACAGCACGTATTTAAAACTAGCTTTCGCTTTTGTTATGCACTGTTTAATGCTTCATTGTTTTCGCTTTGTTTTCCCTATCCTGGGTAACTACATGTATAACAGATTTAAATTTGACAATCAAGTCGAGGATCTAGTTTCGTGCGACAGAAAACAAAAGATTCACCCAAAACTGATTTCTCGATAATTTCACATAGACATACAAGCTGTAACACAACACAGCATGGTTTATTAGCACAGATGACTGTATGCTCAAAACAAGACAAATTAAAGTTATAAAGCGAATGTTTCTTCAAGGACATTTATATGGTCTTACCTTCAATACAAAGTGTTGCTAGTATGTCGGTAATGTGTCAGTTAACTGTCGATTGGTTATCTGTCAGTTTAGGATAGTTGTTCTTCACAATTACCCATTGTTTTGACCCGTCACCAATAAGCCATGACCATGCTAAAATTTGTTTGGCCAGTCACCATGACCGGCAGCAGTCCAAAACCTACTTTGTGCCCTGCTGTTACTACCACTGTATCCTTGCTTATTAATTTTCCTACTTTATTGGACAGGAATAACAAGCAGTGAGTAAGCAACATATATTGAACTATTCAGCACCACTTATCATGGTATCCTGTTTTAATGGAATCACAGAATCATTAGCAAGTGAGTAGAACTTTAAATACAGATAGAAACTTAATACAGAAGAGAATAATACAGTCAAACCTCTTTAATACGGACACCAAAGGGACTAGGGAATGTATGACTTTTGGCATTTCTGGGATCAAACGAACTGTCCGTAATAGAGATGTGTCCGTAATAGAGAGGTGTCCGTAAGGAGAGGTTAGACTGTAATGTCATAGTGCCTTATTTTTGGGCACATGCACAATGCTATATTGAAGGCTTTTGGCAGTCGTAAAAGTTTAACATTGTATGTAGGTGTAAACAGTAAAATGCGAACAAGTTTGTTCCAGCTTTTGCTTCTCTATGCTGAAACAGAAGAAGAGAGAAACATAAATATATTGATTTTTAGGTTAGTAAACATTGTGAATGAATATAATGCAAGACTGGGGAGAGATGTGAGAGAGATGGCTTGCATGCTTTGTGCAAAGAAAACTATTTTTATAATTGAGAAAAATACAACTATTTTGCAGTCTATGTTTGTCATTAATAAAATGACACAATGGATGACCGTTGGCCTAAGCGGAAACAGGGTCTGGAACGAGGGATTCTGCTCCTGTATTCCCACTCCATTTTCACAGTAATTTTTTTTATCCTGCACTTTTTTTCATCACTTTTTGGAATCCCATTTTTTGTTTACCAAGTACATTAGTTGAAAGTCTAATTGCTGCAAAACCCTGTAAATGTATGATGTAGATATTTTGAATTATACCTCAGTATGATGGAATGGAAGGAAAAAAGTGGAAGAAATGAAGAGAAAGAGAGGAGGGTTTTTTCCCCCTCTCTCCCTATTCCCATCTCCTCAATGTTTTTCCTGCTCACTTTTCTTTGCACCTCCTCCAGTATTTGAACACCTGAACAGGCTATTCTCTGGAGCTAGAAGACTTGTCTGATTTAAGGGAACAGAGCTGAGATCATTGTACTGTTTCCCAGAAGTTTAACTGATCAAATAATTTTGAGATTAATGATAGATGTAAAAGCTTGAGCAATCACTAGTATGCTAGGACCACAAGCTCATTCCTGGCATCCAGTTGTAAAAGAGGGGCTTTAGTCTGCTTGTCTGTTTGTAATAACATTGTTACTGGACAGGCTGGGTTATACTGCATAGCTTGCTTTGATAGGAGACACCACTGAACGCTCACCTGGTTGATTCACATTTGCTGCTAGAACCTAAGATTTCCCAACAGACATTCAAATAATCCCGCTTCCCATGCCCAGATTTTGGTGGATCACGCTTCCCAGATAGCAGTCTTATCCCTTTTCCTGTCAGAATATTTTCCATTTTTCCGAATCATGCACCGAACTTTGGTCAAATCCCAGATGCCAAGAATACCTTTGCAATCTCTGGGCAAAGCCATTACAGATCATTGGGGGGGATAGTGCCCTTGCGAAATGAATTCCCAGAGTTCTGGGAATTCCTAGGAATTCCAATTTATTCCAAGACATGCAAATGAGCAAAGATAAAAAACCTTGG
Source organism: Porites lobata (assembly GCA_942486035.1). Lineage (NCBI taxonomy): Eukaryota > Metazoa > Cnidaria > Anthozoa > Scleractinia > Poritidae > Porites > Porites lobata. Next base: position 25,173 of record CALNXK010000241.1, on the reverse strand, counting down.
AATATTTGGGAATACTTGGGAATGGGTTAAAACACCAGTGGGAATTTTTGGGAATTGGGCGATTCCAGAAAATATCCATACCATACCACGGACGGCTTTAAGGATTTCCGAAGGGGAGGGGGGATTCACGATTATGGAATTCTGAAGGCATGGGGGGGTATTTACGATTTGAAATCCGAAGGTATGGGGGAATTCCACAGGTGGGATTTCTGGAGTAGAAAGTGTAGAGTAAGTTCCTGGAAAACGCTATTGTTGTGGACTTTTGTAGTTCGTAAATAAACCACGAACGTATGACCGCGGAAGCAGAAGACAAGCATCGATAGATCAGACACGTGTTTACGCTCATAACTTATAGAAGTGAACAGTAAAACGTTGGTTTCACATTTACCTTGATGAATTTCTTGTCACGTGAATAAAAACTGAAAATGTATCTTTTAATACCCCTTGCAAATTTCTTGTTACTCCCGTCCGAAACCGTCCGATAAACAGTAAAAAACTCGCACCAGTCCCTCACTTCCAAGGAACGCCTGTCAGATTAGAACGCTTTTCGTGCGCACTACATGACGTATAAAAGGACGCAACACGACTCGACGGTATATTTGACCGCCAAAAGATTTTAACAGTCTGTATGAGCTATTTTCCTTTGTAAACGTCAAAACAGCACAAGAAAACAAAGAGGAGTAAAATTACCTTAAGTGGTGTTTATTTTTATAGCCAAATTCGGACTTAAAAAGGAGTTTGCACGGCCTGGCAACTAGCGTAGGTTTTTCTTGTCACTGAAGAGTAAAGCTTGTCACCTGGCGCCGCTAGATCACAGCCTTGAGGAGGCATAAATTCATGTTCGTTTGTTCTTATAGGCGTTGCTAAGTCGAAAATGTACTTCCAAAAAAAACCGGAAATTCTGAAGGGGAGGGGGGGTTCACGACTATGGAATTCTGAGGGCATGGGGGGGTAGCGCATTTTGGAATTTCCGAAGGCAAGGGGGGGTTAAAACATGGAAGCCGTCCGTGGTTGGGTATGGATATTTTCTGGAATTGCCCATTCCTAGGAATTCCCAATAATTCTAAGTTTGAAGGAAAGTGTCTTTGGAACTTATGGGAATTATTGGGAATTGCTAAAACACCAATGAGAATTTGTGGGAATTCCTAGGAATTCTCAATAATTCCAAGTCATTGTTAACTTGGAAACACTGGCTTAATTTTTAGGAAAAACGATAAGTGTTCAAAGGTAATAAAAAGTGCAAAACATTTTAATAATTATTTTTTTAATTGCCTATAACAACAAGGATTTCTTGACATTAACCAGCATCTATATACAACATTTATTGCGACTTAAATGTTTAAAAAAAAATTATCAACAATAAGCACGATACTGAAAGCTCGAAATCTCGTACCTGAGCTTTCCAAACATGTCAACAACACGTTTTTCATCGCGGCTTTGCCGAATAAAAGGTCATCGCTTCTTGAAAAAACAATACGAAATTTTCCTCTCGCTGCTTATACCTCAAAAGCGTTGGAATATTTTATTTAGCTCTAAAAACGACCGCTTTTTTCAACTTGCTCATCATCGAGCAAAATCATCCGCCATGTTTGAGCTATACTGGTTACCAGTCTCCCCACTAAGTGAATTGCGTCATCACGTGGGCTTTTTGAACCAGTGGAAAAGTGTGAAATGAAGTTCCGTTTGGTGAGTTCAAATTCACGCGGACTTTCATTAGCAAGAGCACAAGTATTTTGCATCCGAAATTGACGTTATTTTAAACGCGGATTGTTCATTTATTTTGTTGTTGACACATGAAACGTGCTTCCAGTCATGTCCGAGAACGATAAGTCAGCTGGATTGTGAAAGGTAAAGGTACGTTACTGCTGTTCGTAATGTGTCTTCTGATGGTTAAACCACGTACTCAAATAATGGAAGCTGGAGATCAACGTGAAATTATAGATCGTTCCGATAATAATATATGAACACGAAACTTCAAGATGGCATGGAAAACCATTTATTGGTTCCTTTTTGTTTACTGGAGACATAACTGTAGTCGTTGTTGCAAATGGTTGATGGAATTCTACGTGAATAAGCTAATACTCGATCACATTCTGGCGGATTTAATACAGTAGAACCTTGATAACTCGAACTCGGATAACTCGAATTCTCCGCTAAGTCGAACTAAATTTGCTTTCTCTTGATCAAGATTTCACTGAAATTTACCCCGATAACTCGAATTCCCCACTTAAAATCGAACTATTTTTCGTTTCCCTTTAGAGTTCGAGTTCACCGCCGGGGTTCTACTGTAGTCATGAACAAGTATGTTTAAACGCCATGTACTACAAGTATTTTAGTTTCCAGTTCATTATTACTTCGGCGGAGCGCGAAGTAAAGGTTTCGCGACGCTCAGGAATGTATCAAAGTTACAATTTTTTGACAAGATTGGGCATGCAAAGTCTGTAGGTTTCGGTTTTATTCGGCTATTTGACGAAGTGAGAGCCGAATTAATTCGAGATATCTCGAGATCACTTCGATTTCTTTGATTCATTCTTTAACTTTTTCGTGGAAGAAAGAATTATTATTTTGGCTTTCCCAGGGTTTGAACCGACTCACCTGTGTGACCCTCAGATCAGAGGAGACTCTAAGTTGAGGGATTAGCCCATTGCGCTACTGCGACCCAAGCTAGTTTGGGATATGAAAAATAATTATGAAATGATGAACTAGTTTCGGGACAAGATTGGGCGTGCAAGTTCGTGACTTTTCGGCTTGTTTCAACTATTTCACGAAATGAGACCGGACTACTTCGTGATATCTTGAGGTCACGTCGAGTTTAGTCTTTCATTACTCGAGGAATAAATAGAGGATATTTCGTGGCCGCGCAGAGACACGAAAGTTCTCTTCGAGTGTTGAAAAACATTTCACGAGTGAGCCCTCCTTTCGAACTGTTTTATGATGAATTTAAAGTTACAAAATGCTGCAAAAAGACATTTTTTCTTTTTTGAGTGTTACGTAGTAAAATTGCTTTCATGCGTTGCGTGACTTTCTCGAACGTTCTCTACGTTTTTGGATTAGCCATGAATAATTAATTACGGCATGTTTACATTTCAGCATGAGTCAGCAGATTTGCATCAGTTACTGAAATCATAAAATACCGTATGTCGAAAAGCTACTACTATTCGCCAGCTGTTTAGTATTTTCTAGAACCTTATGTCAAACGGTATACAAGTTCCAAGCGAGTTCTTTTGAAGAACTAAGTTTTTTCCCACGAGCTGGACTGCTGTGTTTAGTGAAGTATGACGAAGGTCGATTTTCAGGTATTGTGTTTACAAGTTCGCGGAAGTCGTAAGATGATATCTGAAGTTCAAGTAAGAGTTTGTTATTATTGGTAGAGGCTGTTTAGTTTTACTCAATGTTCAAGTCAAGTTTGTGTTGGTGGGTGCTGTGTTTTAAAGCTCTGTAAAGGCTATGTTCCTTTGGTGTTAAACTTCCTTGTGTTAATCCGACATCCCTGCGTGCTGATAGTCAGTGAATAATTATCCTCAAAACATTCGAACTCGTGACTTTGAGTTTTAGCCAATTCCATGCTCAACGTAATTGACTCCTTACCCATGCCTTACATATCTTTAATCAGTACATGAGACTGCTATGCTGTTTTGCAAGCCTGATGTGACTAAGAAAAATAAAGAATTGTTTTTTTAGAAGGATTTGTATGGAGTCATCAGAGCATAACTGGGCTAACATCTCGGAGACAATTTGTCCCGAAATGCTAGTTTTTGGCAAGTAGGCCTCTTGGATGTTGCTCTTTTCAGAATATCCTGACAAATCCCATAATTTCACAAATTAACACCTTACTCTTAACATATTTGATTTCTTACTATTCCTCCGCATTTACAATTAATTAGTTCCACAACCACGACGTCGAAGTGTACGCTCCGTAGCGTCTTGTTTTGTTCTCAGTTTGAGACCTGAATTAAAAGAGCGGCTTAATAAGGGCTTAGCAGATAAGCTTGCTGGAAGCAAGTTGGCCTGACTTTTTCTTTTTTTACATATATGTTCCCGCTGTAAAATTAATTCAATCAAGACTCTTTTGCTGTATTATTCCAGTTACAAATGTGTCCCACAATTTTTCAATAATGACTCAAGAACAATTTATATCTCAGGACTTTAATTGTTTTATTCAATTTTTTTAAAAAACAAAACATGTACCATAAGATGTGATTTTGAACATTATTATCATAAACTTGTTTAAATGCAATTTCCATGCTTTCTCCAGTTGGTAATTAATCATTAAATTTGCGTATACTTTACTATCCTGGCATTGGATGTTAATTGATGACATGATGTTAAACCTGTAAACTCCTATAATTCCTAGGAATTCCTAAGAATTCCTAGGAATTACTAGGAATTTCTGGGAATTTCTAAGAATTTTTTGTGCTTTAAAATCTTGTAGGTTGGAATTCCTAGGAATTCCTAGGAATTCCAAGTCTAGCTAGTTTCATTTCCATTTGGAATTTCTAGGAATTTGGAACCAGAACTTTTTAAACTGGGAATTCCTAGGAATTCCAAGTCCGAATTTACCGTGAAAATTCACACCTACGATTCCTAGGAATTCCTAGGATTTTTCTCCTAGGAATTCCTAGGAATTCCAAAAGTAATTTCGCAAGGGCGGTATGAGAAGGTCTTTGGTTTAGTCCACTGGGTCTTTGTTCTGGTCCATAGGTTTTCTTTTTAGTCCAAAGGGTCTCAGGTAAAGGTCTTTGTTTCAGAAACATCCACTGTAAATTACTTACTTTTCTACATGTTTCTTTTTTTTAAAGAGGCATTGGCAAACATAGAACTGATGTCTGTGTTAAAGGTCAAGTTTTGCCTGATCCTGGAAAAGAAGCTCAAGTCAGCCATGTTGATCAAAGACATAAATTTCTTCAGTCCTCGGAACAAACAATCATGGTAAACTAGCTACGTGTGGTTTTTTAATCTTTATGTGTCAATTGCATGTACATGACTTGTAAAGTTTATTGTCTAAACATATTGCCCTTATGGAGTTAAATGGTATGGGACATATATTTTATGGCCCAAGTTTGGAAGTGATATGGGAAGAGCTATGGTCCATATATGTTTATTATGTGGATTTGATATGGGCTACAGCCCTACATATCAAACCCATAGATGTCTCTTTCTTTCGCTCTGTTGTCTATTGCTATGGGATGACTATAATACTTCGTAAAGGTCCATACATTCTCCATAGCTTTTTGCTTGGGAATGGTATGGGTGTGCCCCATAGCAATAACATATGATCCTCACCCTGTTCTGTGGGATTGCTATGTATTTCGTAAAGTTCCATATAATTCCCATAGTACAGCATAGATTGATCAACTGGGAATGAATATGGGAGTGCTATTATGGGACCTTTGATTCACATCCCATATCGATACCATAGGACCCAAAAATTACCCTCACAAACTATAGGAAATGTGTGGGATCTTACATGCACCCATAGGCAACCCATAGCTCAGTTAGTTTTCAAATACATGCCCGCGAAAAACCCATATGATTTCCATATAATGTGTGTAAACATATTCAACTGAGTAATGGGAGGGGATTGCCTTACTAGCTACTACCATTAAACCCTTACTGCACAGGCCCTGTCCAATAATGTCAGTATTTCCTAAATTAATATGCAGCATAGCCACTGTTTGGCATTTTCAAAAGCTTTAATAAAAATGACCATTTAAAATCTCTGAAATTCTTGTAAATACAGCATTTGTCTTATACTGAGTAAAAAAGATAACAAACTCATTCAAAAATGACACAATGAAACAGAAGGTGAAGAACTACAAAAGCATCAAAGATAAATAAATTCTGAAATAATATTAAAAATCCTCATGAAAGATACTGTACATTCAGAATCAAGAAATTTAAATCTAAAACTGTCCTCGTGCCTGTTTGCTATGATTTGCTTCCTGTGGCTTTGCAACATGCAGTCTTTGGGGTCTTCTTATCTCCACACATTTCGTATTCATTTTTTGCACAACTTGACTTGGCAAAGGGCATTTTTTGGAAAACTTAGCACAAACTTTGCCTGAAAAAAAGAAAGAAGCAGAAAAGGAGAGTTAAAAGAGAAAAAGAAGTTTGAGCCTTTCTCTGACCCTGTGTTACAAAAAGTTTCACTATCAAAAAACAAGATAAAACAAGAGGCAAGACATAACTGGTATTTTACCCTTGCATCAAGAGCCTGGTCAGACTGGGGTAGACCGGGGTCAAAGCCTGGCCCAAAAGCCTCGGTCAGCCTGGCGATAGGCCGGGCTGGCCAAGCGATAAAAATCCGGGGAAGCCACGGCTAGCCGTTTGAAACTCAAAATTATTTTCGAATACAAATTCTCTAGACTGATCTCCATACATTTTGTTAAAGAGTTAGTCGAGAGAATTTGATAATGGATCAAAGCATTTCTCTTTTGTGATCATTTTACTGATTCTCATAACCTTCTCTTGATAATGCATTGGTTTTTTTGGTAAAAGATTGTTGTTGGTGACCCTTAGTTTTTATTTATTAATAAATATTAATTGTTTAATTTACAACTGATTTGTAACTTCCAGGTGCCCAGTTGCTTCCTTAATGGAAGTCAATGAAATTTACAGTGTAGTTTACCTTTTTCCTTTATTTTTTCTAATGATAGTGTTCTAATGTGGAGCGGCAGCATGCTGTTATAGAATACAATGAGGCAGAGGGTTATTTTGTGGTTCAAGATCTAAACTCAGCACATGGTACTATGTCTTATGTAAATGATTGCCGTGTAGAGAATGCAGCTGGGAGACTTGCCTCTGGTAATGTAATAAGGTTTGGATTTGGTATCCTTTTAAAAATGACAACAACAGTAAAAGAAAGTGTGTGGTCAGTGTAGTCCTAATTATAAATGCCCCAATATGACTGTTGTTGACAGTGACTGACGTTTTGACAACCTTAAGTCATAGTCAGTCAGAGTCAAAGTGAGTTGTAACTTTTCAGTTGATGATATTTGATATTTTGCTCAATATAGTTAAATGAATGTACAATGCATACCTAATGTCTTTGATTACAGAACTTCCTTAACATGCGTACAACTACACAGGAAATGCAGGTTTTGAATTTCTTGTTGATTCATCCTCAACACTTCATTACCCATCCTTGGGTCTGTCTAAGCCATGAGAATCATACAGACTCCGTGTTCTGTCATCACCAATGGCAACATCACAGTCGGTGGAGTCACCTCCCTTCCTGATATCAACACTGTGACATCAGTGAGTACTGATGGTGTACCACTGTATATACAAGCACTGAACCAGTCAGTTTGCCTGGGACTGGTGGCTCAGTATCAGAAATAAGAGGTCCATCTGATCCAGAGGTTAGTAAGTTGTTATGAATGCCAGCGTGCAAAGAAAGTCATGTCTGATAACGTGCGGGTGGTAGATTTTGCAATCAATGTAGTGTATATTCTTTTCTCAACTTGCTTGACAGGCAAGTGAAGATTTTTGGTAAAATTGAAATTTAAAAAAACCGAGGTAGATTATTCAGTCGGTGACACAGCTGCAGCTCGAAAGAAGAAACCCAGTACTTCCATTAGGAGTGGAACCTATGACCTTGTGGTTACTAGTTCAGATGCTCTACCACTAAGCTACATGAGACTCATGGGAGCTAAGGTTACTAAGTTGGGTTCATGTGACAAACACATTGCATACTGCTTGGACTAGAATATTGATATGTGATAAAAATGTGATGGCGAATTCAAGGCCTGGTATATATGGTACAGGTCAAAATTAAATTCAGGTAAAAGGTTGATTCTCAGTTTTCCTTGTCTCCTAACCCTAATAATATTAATGCGTTAGAGCTAGGATACAAAGAAAATTGAGAACCAACTTAGGTTAAAATTTTATCCTGAGTTTAATTTTGACCTAGCTGTAACAAATATACAGTCAAGAGGTGTTTATTAATTGACTAAGTGATACAAGCAGCTCTGAAAAAAAATCTGACTGCTCCCAAGGAGCAAGGAGTAGAAACTATGATCTTCTCGTTACTAGACCATGCTCTATAAGGTCACTAAACTAGGTTCTCCCACAAATCTTCTTAACTCTGTGGCAGGATTTGCTTATTGTAGTGTGGTTGTTTTTCAGGCAAATGTTATGCCACACCCTCTCTGAGATCTCGCCCAACAAGTGCTGGTGTTACCAGGACTCGACCCAACTCTGCTGGCAGAGAAAGGATACCTGGTCTTCCTGTTGCTAGAGGTAACTATCATCATCATCATCATCCAGTCTTTTCAGTTGGGATGCTGTGAATAATGATCTTATTCCCGTCCGACATTGTGCTCGGAAGGTCCTCCCTGTTAATTCCGGAATTTCTCAAGATCATATCGTTGAATACTGAAACACGGCCACTTAATTGGTTTCCGTAGAAGAAGGGATTGAATGATCGCCCCCTAAAACTATAATATATCGTAAAATTCCGAAAATAAGCCCCTCCAAATATAAGCCCCCCAAATCGGTAACGCAAAAAACACTCTGTGAAGTCGCCCCTCCAAATAATATAAGCCCCCGGGGGCTTGTACTTGGAAAATTGCCCTCAAATACAAAGTAAAACAAAGCAAAAACGGTAAATTTACGTCCAACTATAAGGCTAGCCCAATCGATTTTGAAAAGCAAATCTCCCTCCGTAGATAAGCCCTTCACAAACGGCCTTTGAAAAATATGAGCCCCGGGGCTTATTTTCCAAATTTTATGGTACAATATTAAATGATAGTGCAAAATACAAGGGAAAGCAGTAAATACAAAAAAATGTTTGAGTGAGGTGGGGCAGCCAAAGAAGAATACATTTCCGTTAGCAAGAAGTTTAAGGTGGTTAGTCCAAGAGTAAGAAATGAGACGAAATGAAATGAGTTTTCAGGAGAATGTTCACCAAAAATGGTACACTGCCCTGTATACTATTTAGGAATAGACTAATCAAGTTGGACATTCCTGATTAAAAGTGAAATTCTGAATATGACTGGACTAGTCTGGGTAGTCTGCAGTTCTGATGGAGTTAAAGTTACAAAGATTTGTTTGTTTTGGTGGCTTATTTGCTTTATTTGCAGTGGGTTTTCATGGTTTTATTTAAGACCATTTTTAAATTGAAACCCTCGCAGCAATTGTTTTGGTAGCTTTTACCACCCTGACTTAACCATATGAATGTGAGAATTTTAACAAAAAAACATAGCATGGAATAATGACAATTACATGTATGTAGCAGTAGTAGTAGTAGTAGTCACCAGAGATTGAAATCAAACTTCTTATGTTTCTTTAAAATTGTATGCTAACATTAAGGGCACTGTAAAATCTCTGTGATACTTTCCTCTAAAGCATTCATGGGCGGGAGAGGACGGGGGTTAGGGAGCCCAGAAGGATAGGCAGCAGGAGGGATATGGGTGAGGGGGGGTAGGGAGCTCAGAAGGATAGGCAGCAGGAGGGATGTGAGTCGGGGGGGTAGGGAACCCAGAAGGATAGGCAGCAGGAGGGATATGAGTGGGGGGGGGGATAAGGAGCCCAGAAGGATAGACTGCAGGAGGGATATGAGTGGTGGGAGTTCTAAAAGTGCTGGAAGGCAGAGCTTGCGTGTAATATTCTGCAATTGAAAAAAGTCTAAAGGGAGGAAACCCTGGGGATGGTACTCCCTTTTAGAAGCCATATAGATATGTACTGCCTCAAAGGATAGGGTTATTGGGCCGTTTCAGTCTCAACTGAAAAAGAGTATAGACTTTGCACGTTTTGGTCTGGAACCAGGAATGATTTTCAAGGGAACTACTGGAGTGTATAAACGTATTTATTTTGTCATTTTAATTCCAAATGAACAAGAAAGCAAGATAATATGCGAATTTGAAATGGATTTTGGACAAATGTAAGTAATTTTAGGTCTGAAAACGGGTTTGGATAATGAAAGTTTTTGTCTGAAATAAGATCAGGATTTTGAGAACCGGGTGGCACATCCCCACCAAGATTTCCCAGAAATACCCCACTGGGGAAGGAAGGCAAGAAAAAAGGGGCAGGGGCCAGTAATGCAAGGTATGGGAGGTAGGAAGTTTAGCACCCTCTCTTGTCCCCCCTGATAATAATGCTGAGACTTTCATGTTTATTGTCTCCTGAATTTACAGGTGGATAGATTAATGGTCCAGTGCAGATAAGAGGGAAGCAAAGCATTCAAGATCTGGTAAGCTTCTTTGAGCTGCAGTGAAATTTGTTGTCTCAAAACCTTCTAGGGGGGTTGATGGTATGTGAGCTGGGGAGCCAAGCTCGGCGGGGTGTACTCCCTATGATTGCCTATACAGGGAGGCTCCGTGTGAAAGGGGTGTCTTTTTCAGCCATCAGGTATATGAAAGGGTAGGGATTTCACTCGTTGATGTGTATTAAAGGGTAGGGAAATCTGTCATTTGGGTCTGTAAAAGGGCCCAAAAGATCTAACAGATGAATTTTATGCCTTTATAAAGTCGAGAAAACGCTCTGTTGGGGATGCAAACTTCTAAACAGAGTATGTGAAAGGGGTACCATTTGTCAACAGAGGGTGTACAAAATGGGTCCCTTTTTCGTGGAAAATGGTGTGTAAAACGATAAGGGGTTTGACCTCGGAGTGGAGCCTCCCCGTATAAACACTTGTTCAGTACACCCCCCGCCCCCGGAAGCAAAGTCCTTGTGTAGAGCTATGAGTTATTTGAAATGGTTTTTGGGGAGGGCGCGGATGCTATAGAAATATTATGTTACCTAGTAGGCCTATTTATCGTTTAAAATTGTCTCACAAAAGTCTTTGTCATTGATTGCTTTGTTTCGACTGCATAGTGCTGGTCAGGTGATGGTGTCAAGTAAGGACTATAATAATGTTAGTAATGTATTTCGTAATTGCTTCAGCTTGGTGCATTATGGAAGCCACAATGCATACTGCATATTTTTCAGGACAAAGGCTTAGCACGGACCCTTTTTTGACCTTGAAATTTATCCTTTTTTACATCGTATACGGTTCTCAATTTTAGTGTAAGAAATTGAATCAATTTTGTCTGCTTACTTTTCCGACTAAATACCCTCAGAAATTGTTGTGTCACAACTTTCCAAATCTTATCCTTATGTTGCCTATCTTGTGTCACAGTTTGTTTTGTTTTTGTTTTTATTTTCCCCAGGAGGAGCGTCTGTTACGCGTGGGTAATGAACTGAGCCGACTAACTTCATACGAAGCAGAGTGTCATCGTAAAGATGGTGTCATTGCAGCTCTGAGAGATGAGGTTGTTGATCTGAAAGGAGCTCTTGAGCCAAGTTGCAGTTTCAGGTACATTTGCTCTTGTTAGTGTCCACTTTAGACAGTGGTTAGCTTGTTCCAGGCTCCAAGATGGTCGGGTCTGTGAGAAAGTGCGAATGCGAAAATAAAACGGAAGGAAACCTCCTTTTTCCAGATTATGCGCTCATATTTTCGCGCGCCTTTCACTTACGCGTCATCCCTGCCGTCTGATAGTGAAATGATCTGAGAGCCTGGAACAGGCTAGACAGTGAGTGATCCGTCTTCATAAAAATTTTATTGCAATTTGTTCTGAATATCCTTTACAAATTTGTTGAAAATGTACATCAGAAACCATGGTCGTGTAATCTTGTCGGGTTGAAAGTAGTTCTTTGCATGCAGTCAATGAAGTAACCGACATCTTATTCAACTTGGCAATAAAAAAGACCAAAAACAGCTAACTTTGCTTATGTCGTATTGGTATCCGCATTTGACTTGCAGTGACGCATACCTTAACGGTACATCTTTTGTTTCCAATTCGAATTCTGGTTGGTCTTTCTAGTCAAGACGATAAAGTGACTGGTTTTGAGTAAATAGAAATTGCCTTTTAGAGCCCTTCTTTAAACATGTTTTACTGGCATTGAAACGCGGTTTCTATTATAACAGAAGACAATATTCCTACCGCACATTTTGCTACCTGTGCACGGTCGCTAGATTCGAGAATTATTCTCTCTTGACTTGAGCCATGATTCGGAGAAAAATGGTCAATTCTGAGAAGAAAAAGAAGGTACAAGTAACAAGGCAAATGTAAAAGAAGGCTCGGATGGACAAAGTTTAAGAAGATTGAAACGGATTGCAATTCTGGGTTTTGAAAACTTATTAGCCTTACAGTTATTCAAAGTTGTTTGCAGCGTTTAATAAACTGCTTAGAAGGCATGGTTGTTTGACAAGAAGTTGTAAGTTTGTCATTTATAAGTAATTTCTTTGCTAACGTTAAGTTTCATAGCGCAGGGGCACCAAACGAGAGTATAGTTCAAAACCACTTAAACATAACATTGTCAAACGTATTTTAGTATTTAAACTGTAGATATAGGCATATTTCTATCCCCTAAAAATTTTTCATCTGTTCGGATTTCCTAGCTGAAGGTCTAGTGATCCGAAAATTCAGAAAATTATGCGGATCAAAATTTACCTTTTCGAAAATTTAAGCCAGAGAAAAGGCTCCCGACTTTTTAGGGTACAAATCCGTTAAAAATTGGGCAATTATACCATTTTTTAGATGTTCGAAAATCCTAGGAGAGGCAGGCAAGCAAGAAATTTTACAACAAATGTTCTGAGAATTCTAGATCTCAAATCGTCTTCCGAACAGATATTTTCCGAAAATTGACGTTGGGTGTCCCTGATAGCGCATTAGGAGGCGTAACGTACAATATTGGCAAAATAAACTAAAACCGTCTCTCCCAGAAAAGCAGTGAAAAGAACCAAAAACAACAACTCGTCAGGTTTATCAAACTTTTTGGTAAGTTTGTAGCCGCCCACGGCTTACTGCACGACAACAACGTGACATTCTCTAATGCAACGTTTTATGGGGTGTTAACCCGTAAGCTGAACATTCGTTAAGGAATTCTACTCTTGGTAAAGTCACCTGCATTTGACATATTGAACAATTTAAAAAAATCCGTGACAATTCAATGTTTAAAAGGATTCGAAAATCGTCTTATTGGTAACTCTTTGCTACTGTCGCCTTTGTGATTACTAAGCGATTGCAAAGCCGCTTTTGATCACTTTAAACAATCAAAATGCTGTTTGAAATCATTTCACGACCATTATGTGATGCTTTCTATTTTTAGTATTATCAGAGCTGGAGGAGAGGATTCAGCGTTTTCTAATTCAAGCATAATTCATCAGCTTCGTGAGCAAGTATCGCAGCTGCAAGCGATTGTGCAAGAGAAGGAACAAAACGAGAAGGCAGCAGCGTAGAAACTAGCCATGTACCAGAGTCAACTGCACGCCAAAAACAATGAAGTTGCTACTTTAAAGGACCAATTACAGGCACAGGTTTGTCCTAAATATTGCCAGTGGAGATACTCTCCATGATGCCTATACGAGGAGGCCCCGCCCAAAAGGGGTACCTTTTTCAGGCTTCGGGTATATGTACCAGAGTAAGGATTTCGTGAGTTGAAGTATATGAAAGGGTAGGGAAAATCGTCTTTTTTATGGATGTTCAGGAAAGGCTTTAACTTGACTATTTCGAGCCGACTTATCTTACGGCCGTATCAATTTTATTTTATTAAACGCAAAGCAAGAAGATTAACTGATAGTAGGTATGAGATAGGGGTACCATTTGTCAATGGAAGGTATACGAAAAGGACTACCTTTTCTGCCAAAAATGGTATATTAAAAGGTAACATTTTGGATAAGGCCTTTACCTATGGAACGTTGTTGAATTCTGATTATATGAGCTTTGCTTCTACAATTATGAAAAGGGTTTTGAGGGTGTTTTAACTAGTCGGCCGTAAGCAAGATTATAGTTGTTATTATGATTAATAAACATCATACTTGTTCTCAATGAGGGATGGCAAAAGCACGGTAGAAGAGTATTAATTATAGTCGGAGTGTGATGAAACAGGGAATGATTACATACGTACATACATACTTTATTGGCTCGTCCCCACGGGGCTTTTCAGAGTCAATTTTACATTACAAAATTATAAACCAAGTACATGACAATAAGAATATAACAATGATAAAAGAAGACAAAGGTCAATAAAATTAATAAAATTAATTAAATAAAGCAGTCATTAAGAAGCTTTTGCCTGAGTAAACACTTGAATTCCGTCACGGATGGGCTAAGTTTGAGCGCAGGCTGCAACTCATTCCAGAGAGAGGTTGCTCTATATTGAAAGGTCCTTTGGCCGCTGGCAGTGCGGAAGAGTGGTATGTTCAAAAGTTGAGAATTTCTCGTATTCCTTGTCGAGACGGCGGATCTTCCAACGAGCTTTGATGTCAAATACTCCGGAGCACAACTCGTCATGCACTTAAAAACCAGAACAGCAAAACGAAAATAAAGTTGTTGCCTGATTGGTAGCCAGCGCAAGTCTTTTAGCAAAGGAGTTATGTGATCGAATTTTTTAGCGCCGCTCAAAATACGACAAGCGAAATTCTGTACTGCTTGGAGCCTGTCCAGATTAGTTTGAGTAGTATTGCTCCAAACAGAAGAGCAATAGAATAATTTACTAAATACTAAGGCATTTATAATAATAATTAGCGCGTGTTTATTAAAAATATGCTTAACGCGGTTAATTTGGCCCAAACGTGACATGCATGAGGATACAGTAGAAACAATATGCTCATTATATGTTAAGTTAGAGTCCAGTAACAAGTTACAAGCATAATGTTTTCAATCTGCGTGTTGCTTCATGTGCTTTAAGCGCCGGCAACCGGAATTTTACTTGAGTTACTATGAAAAACTCTAGAGAAAGTAGGCTTACTGCAGTAAATTTAAGGGGAGAATTTTTCAAGGCTTTTTTTTTTCAATGAAGGAGGAAGGATTAGCACAGTTGGTTAGTACGCAGCCTTCTGTGCTGGAGGTCCTGAGTACGATTCCCAGGTGTGACCTCAAATCCTTCTTTCGACTTCTTCCCTTTCTGTGTAGCTTTAAATACGCGTAAAACGGATCACTGATGGAGAGAAGGCAGATAAAACGAGCGCACCGTCGACCTCGGGGTGGTTAGGGTGGATTTCCACTGTCGCGTAATTTTTATCGTGAGAACGCGCGTAAATAAAATAGAGACAATGTGTGGAAGGTCACGCCTAAACGGAAAAGTTGATCCTTGCTCAACTTTCACGTTTACGCGTGGCCTTTCATACATGTCTCTATTTCATTTACGCGCATAAATTTTACGTCCGTTCACATGGAAACATTACGCGACAGTGGAAATCAACCCTTAGTCAAATGACTATTTCGAGCTACTGACATAAAATAAGGACTCTTTACCTTTGCCTGTTACTGTTTATTGGGGCGCTTGTTTATGTATTTTGATTTCCTGAAGGAAGTTTTCTTCGACAACTTGGAAAACGTTCTATTTTAAATAGAGTTTCACTGTAAAAGCTTATGGAAGTTGGATATTTTTGGTTATTATTCACAGCCTCAGGCTTCCGCTTGGGTTAAAACGGACCCAAACGCAACCACAAACAAGATCGCATCGTTGCGCACTGACATCGCTGAGAAGGAGCGAAGAATCGCTCAACTATCCAACGAAAATGAAAAGCTAAACAAGCAAAAAATGCAGTCCACGACACTGCTGAACGGGTTACAGAGAGAAAACTCTGCAAAGGACGCCTTCGTGCATCAGGCGAAGAGAGAGAGATTGGAAAACTTAAGAAGGATCTACGTGAAAAGGATTCAACAATTTCCACCATGTCGACGAAGGTTAGGTATAATACACGAAAACTAACGTTGCCTTAACCTCAAAGATAATTTTAATCGTAGCCTGCGAGTACAGCTTTCTCTCAACACTCCCCCTTCGTTGTGAGGTTTCGAGAGGCGCCCTCAGCTACGTGGAAAAGCCACTAGCAAGCTCTCTATTTCTGGAGGGAACGAAGCCAGCCTCGAGGGACTCGCGACTCCACCAAATGGCCATGGAGAACTTGTTCGCAGGGTACGACGTGAAACGATTACTTTTTCCGCGTTACATATTCGGCTGTATCGAGGGTTCCCAATAGGTTTTTCGGGATCCGGGATTTGCCTTATTTGAATATCGGGATCCGGAATTTCCCTTATTTGAATCTCGGGATTCGGGATTTGCCTTATTTGAGGGCTGGGATTCGGAATTTTAAAGCAAAATGGAGCTGAGATGTGCACGGGATGCTAGTCTCCCTCGCAGCCGTTTTAGTGTCGTCACACAACGTTCCTAGTGGAGGCAAAATCCTTTCTCAGGTTAAACCCATAAAAGTTAATGCAAAGATCTGTGTAGCCTGCGTGGCAGGCGCTATATCCCCTACCCCTTTCGACGCCTGCTACGTAGGTTTTGATATGTGGTGATTTCAGTTCGAATAGACGCCTTTAAACTGCCAACAGCTGTCTAATATGAAACTTTATAAAAACAGCCTGCGAGCAAGCTTTCTATTTTGTGTGGCGCGAAGCGAGCACGTGTGAGGCAGAGGAAAGGAAAGCCCTCGTTTCTTTCTTCAACCTACTCTCTCGTGTCTCTTGTCGTGTGTCGCTTGCATGTGGCTTCAAACAATGTAACTCCACTGAAAAGCTTGCTCGCATGTAGAGTAACACAGAAGAGTCACTTGTACAATCAGTCGACTACACATAAGGAAGTTTTAGTAGAGGCGTTTTGAGCGACGCACGTCAATCGGAAGTCAGGTCGTTTCCCTGTTAATGCCCTGACGCCACCAGATTTGTATTGCTAAATGTTTTAACTTTTATAGAGACGATCATTTGCCCTAAAATTAGGGCAAGGCCACTAGCCAAAAGGCAAAAACGCTACTTCCAGTTGACGTGCTTCGTTTCAAAATGTCTTTTCTTAAGCTCACTATTGAACCGTTAGAACTAAAGCTACAAGGGAGCTTAAGCAACTACGACGGCGACGGCTACGAAAACATCACTTAAAAAGTGAATTCGCGTGGCTTTAAACTTTATCGCGCTTATTCCATCTCGTTCAATTCGTCAAATATTGACAAATTTTCCAAGAGTTGAACTCTAAACGACTGTATCGAAGTTCAGAGAAAGAAAAGAAGGTCGTTGTCTTGTGTTCACGTCCTCCACAAAATGTGAAATCAGGAAGCTTCACGTCGTAGTCGTGCAGTGACGGCAAAGAAATGTACAAAAAAGCGTGATGCACGTGCAAAGTTGTTGTTTTGCCAATCCAAACCAATTGCTTTTTTGCTGTTCTCGTTGCCGTCGCCGTCGTCTTTGCTTAAGCTCCCTTATATGTCACTAAAAACGACAACGTTCAAACTGTCAAAGTGCCCAATCTCCTTTTAACATCCTGTAAAGTATTTTTCACTTAAGGGTTAATCAGGGGCACCCAACGACGGTTTGCTCCTAAATACATTGAAAACACTTTTTAGGCTATCCAGAGTACTTTAAGATATCTAGAAAAGCATTCTAAGCGTCGTTGTAAAATTTGTATCTGTTCGGTCATCCTAGGGAACCTTGAGTCTTTTCGAAATAACAAGGGCTTGAATATTATTTTCCCGAACGTTTTCCATGAAATTTGACGTATTACGAAAGTGAGACATTTTCTTATTGATCTCTCCATCACATTTTTGAATCGGAAAATTCTGGGTCTCCTTTTTTCTATGAAAAATAACCTAACTTGGGAAGTAAAATGCGAAAACTAATCTTCAGGAAATCGAAAGGAATTAACTAGATAAGCTTCGAAAATTGTTGATGAATGGAACGGTCATCTAGAAATTTGTAGCCGTCGTCCAAGTGACTGATAGAAAATTCTAGGGAATAGTTGCTTTTCGAACGGATATTTTAAAGAAACAGCCCTTGGGTGCCCCTGGGTTAATAAATATGTACAAACTGTATGTAACGTTCAAGCTTTCTTTCTCTTATTTTCAGCTAAAAGGCAGAAGGCCGCTAAAGAAGTGGAGAAAGAGGCACAAAAATTACAACAAGAGCTTTATTCAACAAAAGGGGTAAGAATTGAGTGATCTGTTATAAAGGTCTTCTCATCTGAAACAGCACCTATTTTATTTTAGAGTTCTAAGTTTAACACCTTGTAATCGGTCTTATAATTAGTAAACAGCCAGTACATAGGTACAGTTTCCATCGTGTTTCATTTTCCATTATGTGGAATAATGGTTAAGGATGTACTAAATAATTAGTTAATTTAACTATCTTAACCATTTTTCTAAGAGCCTGTTTACATGGAGGTGGGGGACCCAAGGCAGGTGAGGTAACCCGCCTGTCCATATAATCTCTCATTTTAATTTGATCACGTCTACATGATGGGTGGGGTGACCCGCCACATGTTACCACACCTACCTGGGGTCCCCCACCTCCGTGTAAACAGGCTCTAAATAATGTGCTTCTCTTCATTGAAATTGCGCCCGCAGTAACATATTAAATTTACTTTTCAAACGTTACCAAGGACCTTTCATTTGGTTAGTAGTCAGTAGTGAGCTCAGAAACTTGACAAGCCTCAAAACATTCAAGAAACATATACGCGGTGTGGACCTTTCTAGCCATATAGATAATAATAGTAACTGCTGTGACTTGTGTAAATTCAGAGTCATGAACATTTGTATATAGTTTTAGGTTTTAGGTAAGATCATTAATTTAAAAGTCATGTAATAGATTAGGGCCAGTTCTTACGAAAGTGTCCCCAATTAGCTAATATAACTGTTGAACTAAATACATTGACAATAAAACAAAGTTGTTATTCTTAAACGCTTAAAACTTTTTAGTACTTATTTGTTATTACATAAATAACGCAACGGAGTGTTAGAGATATGTTAAGCCTATGTTTTTCAGATGTTTACAGGATAATTTGGTTGGCTAAATTTCATTGAAATTGGTCAAATATTCCCAGAGTTATGACGCTATGAGGAATTAATTCATGGCAAGCCTTACATAACTCTAATCAACAATGTTTTTGTACAAAGTTACATGTAATAAGTAAAGCCAAGACAATTAAGTATCCTTTTATCGTCATTGTTAACACGTTTTACCCGAAGGCTATTGATAAACCCACATTCCTTTCTTTCCAGTTCATTCTCGTAAGCCGCCATTTTGTTTTCGTGCACAGTAATTTTTAGGGAGTTAGTATAACTCCAAAAATGGAGTAAAAATTTTAGGTACAGGATAAACCCTTTTTGGGGGGTTTCTTTAACTCCAAATCTGGGTGATTCTTTGAACTCCTTTTTGGAATTAAAATAACTCCGAAAAAAATAACTCTACTGTAAGGAGTTAAATTAACCCCACTAGAGCAGTTATTATAACTCCTTGAAAATTACGGTTGCTATTAAGCTTCCGAAGTGACTGTAATACGCTTGCAAATGCGTGCAGCGAGCGTGCAGCAGGAAGTCCGTTTACTTGTTTACTTAGTGTAATGGATTCGGCTTTTGAGCTTTTGTGTTGTTGATACATCTTCATGTTTTAAAAACAAAACGAGACAAACGTCCTTTCAGGAATGTCAATAAACTGAATAGTTATGTTTCCCTTTAGTTTCTTAGTTAAAACCAAAGAAGTCTGGATTGTCCAAAATTAAGTTTTATCACAAATTAAATATCCTTGTTTCTATTAATGCTCTTGTCTTTCGCAAAATGTCTGTTTTTTTTTCTCATTCCGTTGTTTTTAATGGGGTCATAATTCGTTCTATATTGTCTAAATGTCTAGGTTTGATCTGATCTGAGCGGCTGACAGGTTTTCAGAGTCCGTTGAATTTTAATGAATGTCAAGCCACTTGAAAAAAACGTGTAAATTGTCTGCACGGAGCCACGCAATATTTTAGGTTTATCGGGAAAGTCACAGTTTGAATTTTTGCGAAAGTGAAGCGTTCAAGTTTCCATGAAAGCAGCTACTGGAAGAAGCTAATACCAACAGTAATCACAGTTTTATTTCGTTGTAGTTATACATGTAATAATTTCAATGCATGCTTGTATTGCAAGCTCGTTAGCGCAGGTAATTCCTTGTAACTAATTGTTCGTTTAAGTAGCTTTTTCTTTTTCTGCCGGTTTTACATGCATTAAGTTTAGCCGCAGGATTATTTGTAAACGGCTTGCTTAGGCAGTTCATTGAGATATATCATTTATGCATCGTTACCCAAGCCTGTATTCAAACAGAGCGTCGACTCTTGTCTGTTCCTGTGAATGAGAGTACCAATTATGTTATTTTACTTCTTTGATTTCTTTTTTTGCCCTTTTCAGAAACTTCAAACCTCAGAGAAGCAATTGAAGGAAAGGATTAAAACCATCGCTGATTTAGAACACGAGTTAGAGAAGATGAGAGATCATCTCGGCGAAGGAAGACAGGTTAGTTGCCATAGCACCTAGACCAGAATATCCAGGATGTTGTGCCTGAATCAGAGCAAGTCCAACCACATTGCGGAAGTTCATAATATTACGTACCAGATTTTATAATTCTCCAACCAGGAGTCGAACCCATGACTTTTTGGTTATTGCCTTTTTATAGGAAATTAACGACTCACGAATTTAAGTCGCGTTAATTTTTTGACACGTTAATTTTCCCGCCGTTAATGTGGAGCTTTGATTTCCACGGTCATAAAGGGGCTGTGTCACGGCTGTCCAGTTCATTTTGTCGATATCTAGTGCCAATTATGCGCTCTTATTTGCTATGGAACTTACAGCTGAACTTAACGTTATCGGAGAAATTACTCGTAAATGACAAAATCCCACGCATTATATCAAACGCTAAAAACAACAAAAATGAATCTTCTTCAAGTTTGTCCATCTGTGCCTTCTATTGTATATTTGCTTTGTTATATATCTGTCTGGATTTGTTAAAACGTGGCTAAAGAAATTTCAAGTGCATTTTAACTATTTGACATCTAAGTGGAATGGGAAGCAGTTAAAAGTCACTAGCTGAAGCTAAACAATGACAGCATTATTGCTGGTAATAGACGGTAAAGTTCTCTCGCAGAAGTAACGGGATTTTGCGATGAAATAAACAACATTTGAAACGTTCAGAAATTAGTCAGCCAAACCGTGAGGCCCACTGCTCAGTGTCGGCCGAAAACAGATTAAGAATCCACAATCTTTGAGCACAGAATAGGCTTTCTAAGACAAAATCACCTGAACGAAACACTCACGAAGCGTTTTTATGCTTAACACAAAGTATTCTAGTAACACGAGCTCAACCGCACATACCTGAGATTTGTCTGTCAACACTTTCGGTAAATCAGACAATGAATGACTTTCGCGGCAATCACAACACTTCCCAAAACCACTCATAATATTTCCACACATAACACGGGCGAAACATCGTCAAATTACTCCGTAAAACTCTCGCTTTTTCCACATAAATCGTCACATGGAACATTTCTCGACTCACTGATCCCGGATGTAAACCAGCGGTTGAAAAGGAGACATGCAGCCCCCACCTTCCGCACAATTTTTTAACTAAGTCTTTGGCCTGGTCAGAAATCAGCATGAATTTCTATCTTGCCGAATATTTAATATTGTTTGCCACAATTTTGGCAACTGACAGTTTTTTATTATTATTATTATTATTATTATTATTATTATTATAGTCGATTTACCAAGTCATTGCATATGTGGGGATAAATTCACCGTTAGTCACGCCCTCTCTTGTAAAAAGGGGGGTTTGTAGCGCAGAGACATGACGGTGTACGGAACTTGTTAACGACATTCATCGACAAGATCTGCAATAATGTCGAAATCGAACCACGCCTCCAACCCCTGGACAACGAGCGATTTCATTTGAGGAGCGCTGTTACAAGTTCTTAGGCAAGATTGGACATCAAAGCGTAAGGTTTCTGGGCAAGAGGAGTTACGGCATTTTTTGATGTTAGAGTTACGCACGTCAACTCCAAGTGTTGCTAGAGCGAGCCAACATCGGAAGTGTTCAAAGAGCAAGAAGAAGAGAAGAAGCGCAAGTACCAGCAGCGGGTGTTAGATGTAGAAATGGGTTCGTTTACGCCTTTAGTGTTTGGAACCAATGGCGGAATGGGAAACGAGTGTCAGCGGTTCTTAAAGCATCTCGCAGACAAGATAGCTCAGAAAGACACCGAGCCTTATCATGTTGTAATCACTTGGCTCAGGACACAGATCTCGTTTGAACTCTTAAGATCGGTGCATGCATGCGTCAGAGGTTCGCGAACGCCGTTTCGTAGCAAGATAGAGCAATCATTAGACTGTAAAATAAATGTCGCTAGTGCGGATATCTGAAATACGTGTCTATATGCTTTTATACTTAGGGCTTTTTATGGACACTGGTTTAGCCGTCATTAGTATAATTCGATTGTATGATCTTGATATCTCTGCATAATGGAATTCTTAATTTTATAGAATTTTGAACTTTTATTATTGATTATATCTATTTCCTCTTCTTTTATGTAAGGTTAAGTTACTTCTATTTTTTAGAATTTGTAAATGAATAGTTTTCTCTTTCTTCACTTATTATATATAGGATTGTTTTTGTTCTCTAATGAAGGAATTGTAGATAGTGTTTTGATGAATTGATTAGATTTTTTGTAACAGCAGGTTGATTGTAAATAGGATTTTAATTGAGGTTTTGTAATAAAGATTTTACCAATTTTTAAATTTATTATTATTATTATTATTATTATTTTTCAATACTTTTTATTTTTATTGAAATTTGTTTTGTTACTTACTGACATATTTATTTACTTATTTATTATTTTACTTTCTGCTTTGTATTAATGTTGTTAATTTGTTGTCAATTAAAAAAAAACATCTTGCCGAATAGATTTCAACCCTAGAACCTACTTTGTGAGGCCAAAGACTTGTTACTGCCAACAATAAAGCTCGCAGTATCCAATCTTTCCGTCTCAAGCCCGGGATCAGTCTTTCACCCGTGTAGCCCGAAAGGAGACGAAATACCAGAAGATATTGGACGCAGCAGACTTTGCCAGACGAGAGAATTGTTCCTTCATAAGGCTTAATGATGCCTTCCGGAAAACTTTGCTCAAGGCAGCCAAAAAAACTCTAAGATAACCCACCATGAGAGCCGAGTTCAGTCTAATACGCGCGCTGATTTCAAACTGACATACAATGAGAATTATGGGAAGTTATGAAAAACTTTTTTTTTGGAGGGGGTAATAGGTTAAAAGCCTGCGAGAAACTCATCAAAGTCTATCTACTGTGGCCTATCCTGTACCGATTAAATAAATAAAAAGTAACTATGAAAAAAAAAAAAAAACATGCTCCACTACAAGGTTCAGTCAGAGGGTATAAGAGAGATTTCTGTAGCCATGTTTTTGCAAATCCAGACAGATATATGTTCTTATAATGTTTTGAGCTGTTATTTTTATGATTCACTCAATTTGGTGGCAGTTCCTACTGCTTGAATTTTGATAAAAATCGTGACACAGCTCCTTTAATTTCCACTATTTTGGATACACTTCTGACGTTTTTGACACCTAGGAAAGAGGAGTATTTTATCAGGTTGGAGATCCGTCAGTAACAGTGAAACTGTCAAGAACCCTCGAAGTGGCCAGATTTCTTCGTTAGACATAAGTCCGACATATTTCTGTACTACCTATGGTCAGCGGAATTGTGAGACAATCGTTCTCAAATGGGATGTTTCCGACCTTATTAAAAACATCGCTGGTTCGTCCAAAATTGAAAAAGCCTGATCTTAAACCTGATTTATAAGCTAACTACAGACCTATAGCTAACATACCATTCCTCTCCAAGGTATTAGAAAAATCAGCTGCCATCCAAGTTCACAACTACTTGAATGACAATGATCTGTTTCCTGCCTTACAGTCAGCTTATAGGAAATATCACTCAACAGAGACTGCGCTACTTAGAGTTACCGATGACATCCTTAAGACTCTTGACTCCAACGGTGAAGTAATACTTGTGCTACTTGACCTGTCCGCTGCATTCAACACCCTCGATCACCAAATTCTCCTCGCGAGGCTAAGGAAATATTTTAATTTCACAGAAACAGCTCTTAAATGGTTCTCCTCTTACTTGCTTGGCCGATCTCAGCGAGTTTCTATTGCGGATGCAACATCTCCGCCACGATGTTTAGAGTATGGCGTTCCCCAGGGCTCAATACTTGGGCCGCTTCTGTTCACTCTTTATATGGCACCTCTCCAAGATGTTATACGTAGCCACGGTCTCGACTCCATGTTCTATGCGGACGACACCCAAATTTACATCGTCATTGACGATCCTAAACAATCCGTCGACTCTGTCGGTGTTCTAAAGGGATGCATCAATGATGTTTTTGCATGGAACTCCAAGAATATGTTAAAGTGCAACCCAGGAAAAACTGAAATATTACATTTCACGTCTCGTTTCGGCAAGCAACCTACAGTATACGAAACATTATCATTACCTAACACCTCAGTAGAAGTGAAAACAAAAGCCAAGAATTTGGGTGTCATCATGGATAAAACTTGTCTTTCACTGAACATATCAACGAAATGTGCAAGAAAGCCAGTTATGCCATAAGATCAATTGGTCATATTCGAAAGTACCTTCCTTCCGATGGATTGAAAATGTTGGTGAATTCCCTTGTGATTTCCAGGCTCGACTATTGCAATAGTCTCTTATATGACATCCCAAAATACCAGAGAGATAAGTTACAAAGAATTCAGAATACCGCAGCTCGAATGATAACAGGAGCCCGCAGCTCTGACCACATTACACCTTTATTAAAGAACCTGCACTGGCTACCTGTGAAAGCAAGGATTCATTTTAAGATTCTTCTTATCACATATGAGATCTTAAATGGACAATCTGCTGGATATCTGGAACCTCTGATTAAGGATTATCATCCATCAAGAGCTCTACGATCGTCATCCCGTTCGCTATTATGCACCCCAGCCATAAAATCCAAAACATATGGAGGACGCGCGTTTTCCACTGCAGCACCTCAGTTATGGAACACTACCCCAGAATATATAAAAAATGCGTACAGTGTTACAACATTTAAAACAAAACTTAAAACATTTCTTTTCAGGAAATGTTTCAATTGATTCTCATGCTTAACATTTTAGGTTTTTTTTTTTAAGTTTTACAATACTTGATTATTGATTTTCATGCCTTACATTTTAGGATTTTTAAGTTTTACAAGTTGGTTTTAAAGTTTTTACAAACATGATAACATCTTGGGATTTTTTTTTTAAAGTTTTACAATACTTGATGTATAATGTTACAATAGGCTTCATAATGTAAAGCGCATTGAGGATAGAAATGCACTCAATAAGAATCCATATTATTATTATTATTAT
>CALNXK010000240.1:547500-654019 GCA_942486035.1 Porites lobata | reverse complement strand
CCTTGGCAATGCACAAACTTTCCTTGTGGTACTCTATTGCTCGTTGGAATTCCCTGAGGGAATGATAAATATTGCCGAGATTACAACAGGCTTTTCTTTCTAGTTCCCTGTCACCGATTTCCTTGGCAATGCACAAGCTTTCCTTGTGGTACTCTATTGCTCGTTGGAATTCCCTGAGGGAATGATAAATACAGCCGAGATTAAAATAGGCATCTCTTTCTAGTTCCCTGTCACCGATTTCCTTGGCAATGCACAAGCTTTTCTTGTAGTACTCTATTGCTCGTTGGAATTCCCTGAGGGATTCATAAGCAACGCCGAGATTGTGATAGGCTTGTCCTTCACATCCTCTGCAACTGTTTTTTTCCTTATCAATGCTCAGGTATTGATTGAGGTACTCTATTGTTTGATGGAAGTCACCGAGGGAGTAATAATCGCTAGCTAGAGCCCAGGCACGTACTTTCTCTGCCCTGTTTTTAATGATTTGCGCTTTTGGAAGACGTACTTTTTGTTCAGCTACATCTTGTAGTATTCTTTCTGCCATTTCGAGGTTTTAGTATTAAAAGTTGAACTGTTTCTTAGGCGTAGCGTTTCTTTAGAGGTGCGTGGAGGTAAAAAAAAAGCAAAATAGTTGTCATTAGTACATTTGAAATCAATTGAAAATATTTTGTCTCCATTAGACAGATAAGACATGATAGAATTTTCCACTTCTTCGTCCCTAGATTTAATCTAACTAACGCATCTCCTGAATAACTCTGTCTGTTATTTATACAATATTTCATGCAGAATCCCTTGAAACTTTTTTCTATAAATTAAGATGAAAATACTAAAAAAAAATCTTTGTGTACCCTACCTAATTATTCAGAAAACAAAAAGAAGGTTATATTAAGTACAAAAACTAATCATTTTTGACACTCCTGTGATACCAAATGAAAATATAGTTGAGAAGTTCTGCCTGAGAGAGTGTGGTAGGCTTGGAAATAGGTGTTGGTCGATTTTGGTCAAATTGGGTACACTTAGTTACTGTTACTGTTACTTAGTTACTTAGGGCGCTTTCCAAAAGTCAGGACTGCCCGGTCGGACTATGGCCGATCGCGAACCAAACATTTTGGCAATGAAACAGGCTTTTTCCAAGAGGTTTTGCTGAAAAATCATCTCCTTTGTGCATAATATTTAGGATTTGACTGATCTGGATGGTTAGTTTTGATTAAAAGGGGAATTCTCATTACGATGGGAATGAGCTGGCCGGTGAGTTCTGACAAATGGAAAGCGCCTTTAGTTTCACATTATGCCGATGTTTTAGCTCGATTGTCCCTGTTTTGTTGTGAGGTATAGATCGGCCTTCTGGGGCCGGGTTTTCTGAGGTCGATTTTTAGGTCAAATTTAAGGGTTTTGAATGATTCACCTTTAATGTATGGATCGGAACATTTTGAGCCAAATCAAGAGTCATTTCTTATCAGCTCTATCCCTAAGATTTTTTTTATTGCAGAACACGTAGCACAAAGAAATATTTCTATCGTTTGTGACTTTATTGTTTAGTTTCATGCTCGTGCACAGATGACAAGAGAAACCGCAAAAGGCTCAAAGTTAAGTCCAATTAACTTCGGTTCCCACTTTTGATATTATAAGGTTCCCACATGAGTAGAAAGTGTAGACCTTTTTATCTAAAAACTAAGAAAAAAATACTAAAGTTATACGGCTTCCTGACTATGCAGCCGTGCTTTGATGATTCTGTTATAGCCACAACACTCTCCCCATCCGAGTTTACATAAAATGGTTAAATTCAAATAGCCTGTGTATAGGCGCTCTCCTGTCAGAATAAAATTGTTTTTTTTCTGAGGGGAGGGGGCGGCTGTACGCAGGTTAAGTCCAGAGAAATGAGGCTAGGTCTAATCCTTAAAAATGAGTCCTCTCCCGGGCGACACTGAACATTTAATTTATATACAGTAATTTTCCTGAAAACCCTTCTGACAGTACAATTTACATAGTCTCAATGCACATTAAAAAATCTAAAAGGCAGCTGTTTGAGGAAAGATGTCTTGAATAACTAAGTTCATGACCTCAATTTCTTATTAATCGATGCAAGACTTAGTTTTACAAATTTATGTACAAAGCAGATCTTTCTTCGTTAGCTATTGTAATAAAAATGAAAATTATTATAAATCTGTGATGTCTCCAACATGAGAGATCCATATTTAACATGAATTATCCTGAATATCCGGCATTGCTTGTGTGAGGAGGGGTGGTGGTGGTGGTGGGGGGGGGGGGGAAGGGTGGTGGTAAGGAAGTGGAAGAGAGAAGCGGAAAAGGGAGACAACGAAGGAAGAGAAACACAAATCGGCCAAAACAATATTCTAGTCGGGCGTTTTGTTTAACATCGAACAAACATACGTTGCTTCGCGGTCGCAAACCGGTCTAAACTTACTACAGCAGGAAATCATAATAAACCTTGCAGAAATATCTGATTAGGCAAATTCCAAGTTAAAGGAGATTATTTCTTAGCTGAGCGATTTGACATCTGTGAAAAAATTTTCAACGGAGTTTTGAAGTGTTCTCCAGTGGTTGGATATAAATGCAGAGGACTATCAAATATATAGGGTGGCCGATAGAAACAAAAAAAACCACAAGACAACGACAACAACAAAAATAGGAAAGAACAAACCCAAAACTGAAACACATAAGACAAAATAGGAAACCCAAAACAGAAAAACACTGCCAGAAAACAGAAACACAAATCCCAAAACTGAAATAAGCATCCCCAACAGGAAACACACTCAAAAAAAATTAAACCGCAAAACTGAAACAGAATCCAAAAATACAAACCATAGCCGCAAAAGACGAAAACAGAAACAAGGACATAGTGTAAAGCTATACAGTTTTCATGTTTTATCGTTTTTTTTTTGAACAGGAGTTTTACGTTTTTTTTAGGGAGAACATGATCGCAGGTTATCTAGAAACATTAAACTGTAAATCAATCTCGTTCCCAGGCTATCTCTTCTCCCCGTCGCCTCTCGCTTTCCGCTATAGGTGACCGGTATTTTCGTCTCCGAGGTCTCCCGTCCTTTTCAGGCCGACGAGGCCTTCGCGCGAGGACTTGAAGGCAAAACCACGTGGAGTCCGTTTCTCGATCGTCCCGGTACCTTTTCTAGTCCAAAGCAGACAACCTAACATGAGACATAACTACTAACGTATGGCGTTCAAAATACAGAGATTGACCCTGACTGAACGTCAGTTGCTCGAGATTAATACGCCCGACATTAGGGAGGCGACGGTAGCGAAACGTCATTTATAAAACTATTTGGCGTACTTTTAAAATTTGTGGGGGTTATCTTAATTGGCTTAGTTGGTTAATTTAGGTAGCACTGACATCAAAGTGTTAATAGAGAAAAAGACATTTGTCTTTGGGTGCTTATGTCCTTTATATAAGGTAGTGACGGCGAATAAATTTACAAAAACGTGTGATGCACCTGCAGAGTTATGGTTTTGTTTATTGAACCTATATCAAGAAAACATGCGAGTGAGGCCCTGTTTATATAGAGAAAAATTTTCCCGGGGTCACCCTCCCAACCCGAGTCAACTTAAGCAAGTGTTTATATGAGAATCAGTTGACCCTTTTGCCCTAGCTGAAGACAGCGCTCTCGCATATTCTGATTCTCTCGCCTTAACCGAGTTGACCCGGCTGGTCAAGCCAAGTGTTTACTTGGAGAAAAGTTGACTTAGCTAGGAAGGTGGCCTTACCATCGAAAAAGCTAAGGGCTCTATCCGAGCCCACTATTTGTTTTTTAGTGTAATTAAACGCCAAGTTTCGGTAAGGAAATGTAGCAAATGTTGGCTCGCCCAGGATAGCTCGGGTGGGCGAGTGACTCTTCAACCTGGGGCGACTTTTCTTCATATAAGGGGCGACCTTGCAGCTCTTGGAAAACCTCAGGGTATTGGTTGGGAAAACAATGAACAAAAAAAGTTTGGAACCTAGCTCGAAAACAAAAGAACTGCGACCCATAGGGGTCTATTCTGAACTGCTGCAAGGCTACTGGGGCCACGGGGCCTAATTGGCTATTTAGGCGATGACTTGTTTTTGCTACTAAAGGAATTCATTTCATTTTTTCTTTCATAATTAAATTTGGTAATCCCACTGAGGTTTAAATAACGAAAGCCCTAACTTGCGCAAGAAAGCAAAACCCTGAAGGAATCTAATATAGTAAAATGACGCCATCTTGCAAAGGGCCCTTTTTTAGAATCCTTCAGAATTTGGCTTTCTCATGCAAATTAAGGCTTCTGAATTTACCGAATTTAAATATGAAAGAAATTAAGAAAACGAAATGAATTTGGACATATTTGTAGATTGACAATCGTGAAAAGCCCCGTCCGCACAAAATCCGGATGTTTTTAAAAGCGCATTTACATATATTTTTCACATGAATCGGCCTTCCGTCTGGTATTCCGCCCACACATGAAACCAGTGAATCCTCTCACCGAAACATTAGGATGATTTTTCATTTTTTCGTTAGTTGACGACGGGAGGGCGCGCGGAAAGGACTGAACGCGATTTCCGGTGCTCAATTTGCTGCTCTCCCATTGGTCAAGCCAGTTGTTTTATTTGCGCGCGTCGTCGTCAACTGACGTTCCCGTTCTATTGCTAAATCAGCCTGATATCTTTTTGAAACCGCTCTCAGGGGTGGTTTAAGGCCTCGTCTACACGAATCCGGGTAAAAAGATATGCTATTTCAAAAATTAGTCTGGATTCGTGTAAACTCGGCCTAAAATAGTTCAAGGTAGCTTTTTGCTGGATCCAGTCTAGAATGTCCTTGTAAACCACGCTCACAGTTCCTTCCACCTCATTCAACAGTTCATGGCGTCCATTTTTGTACACCTGCAAAGGAAGTTTTACAAGCAGTTGAGTTAATAATGAAATAATAATAGGTAGATTTAAAAGTGACAACGGGACGGAAAATTGGCCGAAGAGGGAAAACTCTATATTATTCTATAGACATCAATATTGGAGACGAGAATTTTCTCTTTGGTGATTATTTTATAAATTCTCATAACCTTTTGCCTTGAAAACGTGGTGACATTGTCAGGGGAAAATTGATATTGGTGATCACTCTTGGGGCTAAAAAGGTTTAGACAAATCACGACTGTTGTTGGGATAAGTTCACAATGATTACGCTTGGAACAAAAGCGGTCGCAAGTCCTACCCCGGGTAGGGTAGCCTGTGAGCACACTCTCCGGGGCGCCGCAGCGCTAGAGCGCCCCCGGAGGGTTTCCTCGCAGGCTACGGACAGGGCAGTAACACCACAGGAGTAAACACCGTTTTAAGACCACCTCTTCCTGCCCTCATGATATACCGCGTCAAGCGCCCTAACTATTCGTCTGAAATACCCATAGAGAGGCCATTAGTTCGCTCAGTGCTGTCAGTAAAGCAGCTCATTCGTGTACCTTAAATGTCTTGTGGTTACTGGGAGAATTCTCAGGTAAGTATTGTGAACCGTCAATCTTCACTAATTGATCTTCATCACCATGGACAAGTAGATAAGGTGTTGTAAGCTTTGACAAGTTCCTCTGGATTTCATTCATTGCGTTTAATATAGCTCCGACCCATCTCACTTTGATTCCCTCATGCCAGTTTAGACTATCATCGGCATACTTTTCAACCCAAAACAATAGTAATAAACAAGGTGCATTGTGCTATTGCCGAGTCCTAGACTTTTTTTTTTTTTTTTTTTCATCTTTA
This sequence comes from Porites lobata, assembly GCA_942486035.1. Taxonomy (NCBI): domain Eukaryota; kingdom Metazoa; phylum Cnidaria; class Anthozoa; order Scleractinia; family Poritidae; genus Porites; species Porites lobata. Next base: position 648,291 of record CALNXK010000240.1, on the reverse strand, counting down.
ATAACATTTATTCAATCAACAATCAACAATCAAAAATACTTACAAACACTACGATACTTACACTACTAACAATACAATATTTAGAATACAATAGACTAAGGTACTTACTCTGTTTACAATGTAAAGACTTACAATACTCAGTACTTACAACACTACCTACTCACTACTCACACTACAATGCACTATTTACAAGCAGTTCTAATTAGTAATTGTACTTCAAAACCAACATTTACAAAACCAAACATTCACGGTAAACGCACTTATATCTTAAGTGTCTTAAAGAGGCAGCGATTGTGAAGCAAAAGATACACCAGGTTAATGCTGGAGAAAATGAGCAGATGATCGAGATATACAAATGTATACAAAATCAAAGGCTTACTGAAATAAGGAGCTCACATTTTCCCATTTTTTTGGTAAAATGGGACCTGCAGTGGTCTCTATGTGATAGAATGATTTGAGGTATTGCAGGAAGCCTGCTATCTTTGGCGAGGTTTCCCTTCTTTTGCTAATCCAGATGTAATTTCTGGCCAGAAGGAAAAGGAAATTAATTTGCTGGCAGTTTTTTGAAGAATCCGGCTTTAGACCAAGTACAACAAATATATCTAATGTGTAATGTTCCAGTGTAATGTGGAGCAAAGTCAGCTTAAGAGATAAACTATGCCAGAAAAAGGCCACTTTAGGACAAGACCAAAAAAGATGAAGAAGTTTCTCCGGTTCATTATTACAAAAAGAACAATTTGGGTTGTCTTTTACGCCAATTTTTGTTAAGAAGTCGTTCGTTGATATTCGTCTATGTAAAAAATTATTTTGGAATTCAATAATTCTTGTACTTTTAGTATATTTAGCGGCCAACTGGTAGGCTTCCCGCCAATTAATCGCCTCCACATCATTTTCGTTGCAGTCTTTTAGCCATTTCTGTTGATTATGGGATGGTAACTTGCATTTTGTAGAAAGCAACTTGGTGTATACAAGTTTGCTCGCACTTTGGCATTCTGTTAATCTTACTACAAAGGTTTCATAATTGTTGCAGTTTTTGATACAGTTTGTTTTACATGTAGTCCAAAGAGATTTTAGAGCAGACACTTGTCCGAGTCCTAGACTTGGCACAATGCAAATCGACCGCGAGAACAAGAAAGCGCGAGGGACACCCGGTACTCAAGGAAATTCGACTTTCTGCAAGACTTATGGTTATTAAATGGATCGTGCAAAGAATTGAGTGACATTGAATTTTATACGGGGAGGCTCCAACTCTAAAAAAGACACGACGAGCTCCTTCAACGATAAATGTGTAAGGAGTTAGGTCTCGGGGTGGTGCCTTACCACATAAAAAGTTGTTGAGTAGCTCCCCCGCCCCCTCCACCACCGGGGTATAATCTTAGGGCTGATTAATTGAACATGACAGAATGACCCTTGACGAACTCGCTGTCCACCAATGTTACTAGTTCATTGCACAATCATGAAAGATGGAAAACGTCAATTCCTGACTCAAAATTCCGAACGACTTGTCATAAACCATATAAACTGCAAAACTTGTATTCAATCTCCACCCAAAATATTCCAGTCAGTGGTACGAAATGTCGAGTGTCGCGATCGGCTTGAGGGAATGGACACTGCGTCATTCGGCAACCTCCAGAAATCACCTGAATATTTTCGGCGCTGTTCGAAAGTCGTGGAAATTTTTTTCGGAAACGCGGATAAAATGCATACGAAAGTCCCTCACCTTTGATTCAGGAAAAAAGAGCAGTTTTCAGTTGTGCTATTCGCCTTTTTAGAAACGAGAAAGGCATTTTATTGGAGAAGAAATTTGACCTGCGATTGTTTCTGGGATTGTTACTGGGGTCGCGCCGATCAGCTATTGGCAAATCTTTTTCTCTGTCCTTAGTAACAATCCCAGAACTCTTTGCGAAAGTAATCTCGGCTGAGTTTCCCTCTAGTTTTGTATCACCTTTGTAGGATCCTGGCTTAAGACTTATGGATCAATCGGCGGCCTGATCTGATACGAGGGCATTATCCATTATACTATTCTTCCTACACAAACCTGTAAGTACATGCATTATATACATTATTTGAGACCTTTAGTTTTTAAGACGAGGATGACTAAGGGTACGAGATTTTCTTAATGCTTAGCAGTGCGCGCGCATGAACCAGCGTCATTTTGGCGGGAAAACGTGATAACCGTCTTCATTCTACTACGAGTTTTGCCGAGAATGTCGTTGTGACGAAAACAAGTTATCAAATGTTAGAAGCTAAGTTTTATTATTTTCGGTCGGGAGAGGGCTTAAACTCCTTCAATAAGTAACAGTGCTAACTTTTCTGGTGAATCGAAAGTACAATGGAGCTTTCCTGGTGTCTATTTTTCTTTTTGAGAAGAGCGAAAGTAGTAACTCCCGTAGTTCTCGTCCTCGAATCTAAAGGTCTCTTTTAACCAAGCGTGAGGTCCAGATAGCTGAATATTGGCCAAGTTCGTTTTGTTTTGTTTTTTTGCGTTTTTATATATGGAACAGTCACTACTGTATTAATTTCGCACCCCCCTCCCCTCCCTAGAAGACAAGGTTAAAAGCTTGACTCGTGATAAAATAATCTCCTATTAAAATAATCATCATATTCCCTTCCCTCCGCCACTAGAACTTTGTAAAAAGTTCGTTTCGACTAGTGATTAATCAGATATTTATGTTTAAACAACATGTGAATTGACTATAAAAAAACTTCTGCCCCTGCAAATATTTCATATCTAAAAACTGGTTTATCTCACTCTGCATAAAGCTATGGTAAAACGGACAACAAAAACGTGAAACCTGTTTTGCAAAATTGTTGGGAAACTAGTTGAAAAGTGACGTTGCGCATTTTACTACCCACGAATGAAGCCTCCCTTGCAGCAAATCAGGTTTAAACAAGCTGTTGAAAAAGTTGTTGCAGAAACTAGAGAGAAGTTCTACTTTTTGCATCAAAATCTGTCAATGTTGCGGGTTTTAATTACCGACCCAAGGCAAACTTGTTTTGCACTCCCGCGTAATTTTATCGAATCTGGAGTCAGTATTTACGCAACTTGCAACACTGCATCTTATTTGCTACAAGACAGGTTTGATTTATGGGCAATAAAACTCGTAGCATCGCTTTCGGACTCGTTCTGCAGCAATTTGTTGCCCATTTTACTGTACCTTTAGCCTCGTTTTTAAAGAGAGAGTTTTGGAACTCGGAAATGGGCTATTATAGCCTGTGATCATGCCCTCTCTATAAACAAAACCCCGCCTGATCGCGGGTTAAGATAATTAAAAGACAATGAATCATGAGAAACTATTGTTTTACATCATTTTCTTCTTTCTGTTTTGGGATTTTTGATCATGGTTTGTATTTTTAAATTCTCTTTCAGTTTTGTGGTTCAGTTTTGTATTTTTTTGAACGTGTTTCCGCTTTGAGATGTTTATTTCTGTTTTGGGATTTGTATTTCTGTTTTCTGGTAGTGTTTTTCTGTTTTGGGTTTGCTGTATCCTGTTTTTGCATTGACGGTATTTTTTTGTACGTGTTTCCGCTTTGAGATCTTTATTTCTGTTTTGGGATTTATGTTTCTGTTTTCTCAGGTACGTAGTGTTTTTCTGTTTTGGGTTTGCTGTATCCTTTTTTTCTCATTGACGGCACCTTAAGAAAAGAGAAATAGTCTTTGCATTGTGTTTTCGTTTATTATTTGTGGCAAGTGAAGCAATAAATTACCGTACAAGGATTGGCATCCACTTTTACGCTTGGTGCACTAAAAATAGCACCCGCAAAGAAATAAGGTCTTTCCATAACACTAAGAACAGCTATTGTACCACCCTAAAAAGAATAATACATAATATTACATGTTATAATATCATAACATGCAATTTTCAAGGTGCAGTTAAACCACTGTAAAGGCTAAGACTTGATGGTTACTTACAGAAGGTGGTCGCTTACGAAACTTCCTTGGAGTAGATTTCCGGGCACATCTACTTTAAAGCAGATAATTTACTGCACCGATTTCTTTCTCAGTTACATGTTGTTACTTAAGTTCTTCGTATACTCCTAGTAGCATACAGCGAACATAACAGTTCAGACAAATCGTTAAGGGGTTGCTTTTTAGGAGGTTAAAAACAATGGGAAATCTCTTTAACGCGGTCGCTTAAGGATGGTGATCTTTTACGAGAGGTAGTTGTTTACGAGAGGTGGTCGCATATAGAGGTTCGACTGTATTAGTGTTTTCGTAAAATGTGATTTAACTGCATTGAAGCCAGAATTGAAAAGAGTTAAAAATAAGAAAACCTGAAATTCACAGGTTATCTGTGTTATCAAAACAAACCAACAGCAGCGCGACATTAACCCACGAAAATGAAGGGATTTCAATAAAAAAAGGCTTACCTTACTCACAATGTATGTAACGTCTTTCCTGTGTGGTCTGCTGGTCGATTTATGGCCTTTTTATGGGCTTTAGTGTAACCAGTTGAGAGAGAAATTAAAGTGGCACTCGGAAAAAATTATGTTGTTAGTAAAGTCGCGCGTCTTAAAATATGTCATTGGTCAGAGAATGTTACTATTCAAATTTTTTTTTTACCATTTTTTTTTCTAGGCCATCCCTTTGACGAAATCATTTTATGTTTGAAAAATCTATGTATTTTCTTGTAATTTCGGATAATTCACACGATCTTTTGAGGACTAGTGGTTCTTATGTTTTCTACGAAATAATTTTTTGACGTCATGGATCCATGAATTAGGTTTCCTCTATCACGCCTGTTGAATCGAGGGGGGGAGGGGACTCCGCATATGAAAGGGGTGGGGATGGTCGTCGTCTCGCTTAGGGTTGTAAATTACGGATTTTGGTCTCACTTAGGGTGTTCTGGGCAAAACGCCATCATATTTAGCCGTGAAGGTCTCGTTTAGGGGTTGCACGTGAAAAAATATAAAAATATGTGTATTGTCTGTGTTTTAACATGGTTTCTTTTAGGGGTCAAAAAAAAGCTTGGGCTACGTCCAGATCGGTCTCTTTTAGGAGTTTAATTCAAAATTTCCGACGAGCATCCCACCCCTTTCATATGTGGAGTTCCCCCCGGGGTCTATTTCACCTCGCTTCTTAAACAGGGTTGCAATTTTAATGCATTTTGCCTTAAAGAGGGTCAGAATCGAAGGGTTTCAGCAGCACAGCCTCAACCAAACTTCCTTTAAATCCCCCCCCGAAGTTTCTTCCCTTATACATAACGATAACTTGGCAAACCCGGCTTTGCCAGTTTTTTCCGAGTTAAAAACCGTAACACGTACCACACATTGTAAGTATGGTAAGCCACTACAGTGCAACCTCTATTCAGGGGACACCCTAGGGACCATGGTGAGGGTCCCTTGCAACCTCGTCCCCAGGGCGCTTTTCCCTGGCTTTGGAGGTGCCAGGGAAGAGCGCCCTGGGGATGAGGTTGGGTCCCTTGAATAGAGGTGTCCACTGCTGAATAGAGGGGTTTGTTAATAATTAACCAACAAAGACAACATAAAAAATTCGTCAGTAACTCCTGTCTACGACGTTATATGTTGAATTCACCCAAGAACATTACATCAATTTTGATGAGATAGTTCAGTTAGTGAAAGCTTCCATTATTGTGATTAGTGTACACTTAGAGATATCAACCCTTTTTGTGGCCCGCCACTTTTCGAGTTTTAAGGTGTCTCCTGAAATGGAGGTTAAACCTGGCTTGTTTTGGGACCCAGAAAAAGTGTCCCTTCAATAGAGGTAACAGATACAAAGATTAGGTGGGCATTTTTCCAGGACCAAATTTTGTGTCCCCTGAATGAAGGTGTCCCAAAGGAGAGGTTCCACTATATTCATTGAACCCGTCTTATTTTCGTAGGTTACAGAACCGATCAGTGTTTCCCCATTCAAATCCTTATATTTCGCATGTTATGCAATAATGCCAAAGTTCATATTTCTAGCTTGGGCTGCCTGTGGTGGATCCTAAGATTTTCAAAAGGGAAAAGAGGTGATGGCAAAACTTTTTGAAGACAGGAAGCAGAATATGCTGCGTTTTAATGCTACATAGGAGATTAAGCAACCAGGGGCATAGCCAGCCAACAGACCTGTAGGCCTGGGCCTACAAATTTTTGGTTTGATTACTCTACCGCTTGTAATAAATTATGTGTTGCTGGGGTGAGCTAAAAAGCTTAACAGGTCAAAGTTTTGGTGAGGTCACTGCAGGCCTACAACTAGCCGAAAAGCGGGCTATGCCCCTGGCAACTGTATAGATAATAAGGCACAGTAACAGGTATATACCGTAGACCATAAACCACTGTACAACAGTATTTTTTGAGGAAAAATATTTTAAAAAAGTATACTGCAACATCTTCATTACCAACTTATAATCTTTTAGTTTACCACTCCTTAGGGTGGGTAGGTTCTGAAGTTGCTCCTTTTTGAGATCTTCATCAGAGTTATTAGTGGAGCCATGCAGGAGGACAGGAGGGAGGGGGGGTGCTTGGGATAATACACAATTGAAGGGGTATGTGGGCCAAGAGGGGTACGTAGTGAAGGAGGGGTACGTAGGGCGGAAGGGGTACGTAGGGCAGAAGGGGTACGTAGGGCGGAAGGGGTACATGGGGCAGGAGGGGTAGGTAGGGCAGAAGGGGTACGTAGTGTAGGAGGGGTACGTAGGGCAGAAGGGGTACGTAGTGCAGGAGGGGTAGGTAGGGCAGAAGGGGTACGTGGGGCAGGAGGGGTACGTAGGGCAGAAGAGGCACGTAATGCAGGAGGGGTAGGTAGAGCAGAAGAGGTACGTAGTGCAGGAGGGGTAGAGAGTGGGAGAAAACGGGATGGGAGGTGGGAGTTTTAAATGAGTGGGAAGCAGAAGAAATAGGAGGAAATTATGCAACAAAAATCAATGTTTTGCAATCGACGATGACCTAAAGGGACAAGGTAAGTAAAAAAAAGAGTCAAGAGGTTTAGCCCACCTGTCCCACCCCACCCCCTTTACGGGGGGAGTCATATTACCCTCTTCCCATGATTAAAAATAGATATAGCTATAGAAAAATGAGGTCCAATGCGACTATTGGTTTAATCTCAAATTCTTTATTTTTAAGTTTATGGTTCATATTTTTGCTGTCAATACAACCTTCTAGATCAAAAGAAGTGAATGCCACAAAGTAAGCCTGTCATTTTGTGTAACTAGTAACTACCTTTGAAGCCTGAAGCATAAAAATCAGGAAAATTAGGCATGTTTTCTTGATAGTTAAAATGTTAAAGAATATCAATGATGCTATTAAAAATTTATTGTATCTAAGCAGCTGATAAATTTTCAATGCCTGCTGATGTAATTCTCCAGGATTTTTGGTACCACACCCAAATAAGGAATTCCAAACTTTTTGACAGCTCTGGCACTGATACACTTTAACTCCAGTTTTCTTCTCTCTGAAAGAATCATGCGAGCTTCATCAGTTTCAGCCATGTCCATGGGTGTTTTACCATCATTGTTGACAAAATCATGATGAGCACCTCCATAAAACAAAAGCTGCAGGATTTCAGTAACAAGATAAAGTTTGTCATTCCTGGGTTCTAACATGACAGCTATGTGAAGTGGAGTGTTTCCTTCATCGTTGACAACATTGACATTGAATCCTTCATTCAAAAGAAGATTCACTGCTTGAAGACAAGGAGATAAATAATCATCATCATCATCTGTGTACCTTTTAATGAACTCATGTAACAGTGTATTTCCAGATCTGTTTCTGATCTGTTTCATGAAAAGTTTCCTCAACAACATGGTCAAACTTGAGGCATTCCTCTCGTCACAAAATTTAGATTTTGAAATCATGAGCACAAGTTCAAGTGAACAGTCAAAGAGATCCTCCCGGACCAGCTCTTGACAGTATTGCTTGTTATCATTTGTTTAATCTTCTTCTCTTTGTGTGTTGCTTCTCATACTCAATAACTATTTGCCTCAGCAATTCAAGCAAATCCTTTTCTTTTAGATGATTACTCCCGTTGCAAATTTTATGCAATAAATGACTTATTTCTTGAAAATCATCAAGGGCAGATAAATTAGATTTCTGTGCTATATCCACTGCACGTCTATACAGTGCTATTAGTAAAGAAGGATCGGTAAGGTTGCCTTGCCTGCAGACAAATCTAATTGATGGAAGTAGCTCACTGTGGTTTGTTCCAAGGATTCTCTCTTTAATAAGAAGGGATTCCATCAGGATAGCCTCAGTGTCACCTTCTATCTGAGCAAGTTCCTCAGGTGTTTGGCTCTCTTTTCTGTTGCCATAAGCAGGTTCCTTCGGTTGTTTTAATATAGGCTGAGATGGATCCACAAATCTCTCTTCCATGCCAAGCTTGATGTACATCAGTCCTTCCCAAACCAAAAAGTCAAGAAGACTAATATGACTAAATTGAGTAGCAAGAGAGGCACCAAGCAGCTCTAGAGCATCCACTCTTTGTTCTCTTGTTATTTCTGGTCTCTGAATTAAATACTCCACCACTGCAATATTTCCACTAATGCTGGCTTGATGAAGTGGTTTTAGTCCTTGGTGGTTGCACATGTGGGATGCTCCAAGATTTAACAGCATTTCTACAATCTCAGGAAGATCATCACTAAAGCGTTCATCAACACTTAAGCCTGCAGCATAGTGAAGGGCAGTGTTACCATATTTGTCTTGAAGATCCACATTAGCACCACATTTAACAAGAGAGGTGACTGCATTTATGTGACCCTCTTCAGCTGCTATCATCAGAGGAGTGACTCCATTGTTTGTACGTGCATTGACATCAGCTCCAATTCCAATCAAACAACTAAAAATCTCAGATGAGATATCAGAACCATGCACAGCAAAGTGAAGGGCTTTGTAGCCATCACTGTCTTGAAGATCCACATTAGCTCCATGTTTAATGAGAAGAGTGAGTGCGTTTATGTGACCCCTTATAGCCGCTATCATCAAAGGGGTATGTTTCACTTTATTAACTCCATTGACATCAGCTCCATTTTCAATCAAACAACGCAAAATCTCACCTGAGTTGTCTGAACTACCTGCAGCAAAGTGAAGAGCTGTACAGCCAAGTCTTTTATCTGTAAGAGCCACATTGGCTCCGTCCTGTAGAAGAACGTTAACAGCATTTGTGTGACCATACATACTCGCCGCCATCAGAAGGGTCCTGTGATTTTTTATACGTGCATCGATATCACCTTTTTTTTCAATGAAGTACCTCAAAATATCAGTATTTCCATTAACGGCCGACAACAACAATCCTTCCCGAAACGGCACCCCTATATGTAGGTGGTGCTTAAAAAGTACTTTAACACTATCGAGATCTCCATTTTTAACTGCAGTTACTAGTGGAGACTTGCTATCTGGAAATGCACTGGAGACGTATCGTTTTATAGGTCGTAGTTTTCTAGACACCCATCGATCCGTAGCCTGCGAACAGCAGACGCAGTCCTTGTCGTCGCTTCTCTCCCTCCGAAATAACACGGAAGCTCTTTCACTTCCATTCATACTTTCGATAATCTCGTTGAGTAAAACAGCATCTCTAGCCTCTAAGGCCTCAAATATTTGTTTGATTCGATTATAAGCCATACGGGAGTGAAAATGAACAAATTCGTTTAACGATGACCGGACAGCCCCCTTCTCTAGTAAATGCGATGTGACACACGCGGAAATATTTACAACGCTATGCGCGCATGCTCCTGCTTTTTGAGCAAAAATACCTTCCGCTGACAAAGTTTGGAATTTCAGTCCCTCCATCGACATTCTACGATTTCATTTACAAAATACAGAAAATTGCCATGAGTTCTGAAGTGCAGCAACAAATTCAGCAGGATTGGGATAACAGAGAATTCATAGAAATTGTCTCTGAGGGAATAAAAAAGATTGCAGAGTTCCTAAACGACTTTGGTAAGCCAAAGATTTTCTCACTTTGACGGACTACTGCAATGAGCAATATTGTTTTCTACAGTTAAAAAGTCAAGTTATGTAGTCTTAGAAACATAAAATGTTATGTCTGCACTAATTTGTACATGTTTTGTGGTATGCTGTGACTAAATCTTAATTTAGAAGCGATGCATAGACTCTTTTTAATACCACATCTCTTCAAATGCCAGATATGTCATGCAGATCAAGATTAGCGAAGATAAATGATCAACTAACATCACTTGAACAGAGAGTGGAATTTATTGAAGCCAGAGTAAGTAGCCCCTGAGCCTCGTTCAGGGACACGCAACGACGGTTTCTTCCTAAATACATTGGAATCGTTTTTAAGGGTATCTTGGGCTCAAACTTGCCTTGGTGTAAAAACCAGTGTGAAACTCACAATAAATTGACTTAAAACAATGAATACAAGAAGCCACTGAGAAGTCAACAAAATAGAGCCAAGGAAAAATAATAGCTAAAAAACAAAGGAAAACTTCTCAGGTTTTTACACCGATGTAAACCCCTATTCAGAGTACTTTTTAAAATACTCTGAATCGATCTCAAGAATTGCATTCTAAACGGTGCTATGAAATTTTTTTGCCTGTTCAGTCATCCTACGGGAACTTGAGTCATTTTGAATCTACAAGGGCCTCAGTATTACTTTCCCAAAAATATTTTAAATGCAATTAAACATATTACAGAAGTGAGCATTTTTCTGATTCTTCTGTATGTCCATCACATTTTGGAATCCGAAAATTTTAGGTTTCCTTTTTGTACGAAAAAATTAGCCTAACCTGGGTAGTGAAAGGTAAAGAATTGAACTTCATTTGGAAATAAGTAGAAAAGCTTCGAAAAATCTACATGAAGAGAATTACGGTTATCTAGAAAATTGTAACCGTCCTCAAAACAATAGAAAATTTTAGGCAATATTTGCTTCTCTGAACAGATATTTTACAGAAACAGTCATTGGGTGTCCCTTCAAATCCCTGGACCAAAATTTAACCCCCCAAAAATCCCATGATGCAGAATTTCTGAGCCATAAAAATTTATTCGTGGAAGTACACGGCCGGGATACGTGGGAAAAAAAAAATCCGTACTTAAAATTATGAAGCTACCCCAAAAAATACTTGCCAAAATTTTCCAGCCCAAAAAATCCTGAAAACGAAAATTTCAAACCCCAAAATTCCTTTGATCATCCTGTCACTTGATATCTGGAGTACCCAGGGTTCCAGCCTAGCACCCCAGTCCAGGGTTTTCTTTTAAGGACTTTACAAATTTACAAGCAGTGGCAGATCCCGACCTTCAGATAAGGAGCCGGGGTGGGGGGGAGGGCAGGGGGGGTGTGATAAGCGGGGGGCCCAGTCTCAAAAAAAAATTTCAGGCCTTCGGGCCTCAGTCTGGTCTTAAAATAAGGGGGAGGTCACTGACAAGTCGGTATTCTGTCATGGTAGCTAACCCATAAATTGCGTCTGGCTTATTTTCCTGTGAAAAAGTTTGAGCTTGGGCATTGTTAATTGAAACAGGAGCCCAATAAAACATACTCCTATTGTAATCAATGCTAATTCCCCTCTCCCTTTCCATATTCTGGACCATTTGATGGGGACTTTGTTTCAAAGGTAGTAGCTCAAGACAAACCTGGATTACAGGAATTGAGTCTGACTGCAGTGATATTATGGTGTAATCAGCAAATAATTTATGCTAAAATCAGGCTGCCACCAATCACAAAATCGATTCTTTGTCTGAGACAAAGTACTTCACCAGTGATACATTTCTTGCCTGCCAAAATGAAATGTGAATTTTTAAGTCAAAATTATTATTCTTTGACTTTTGAGCAAAAGGAAAAGTTTTCTAAGTCTCATAGACTCTCTCAACCTCGAAAACACCCAGCTATTCTCAGGTATTTCTTTATGTAAGACCTCACTGATGATTTTTGAGGTGCAGGCCATAACAATCAAAGGTTAAAACACTCTTGCTCCAATGCTCCAGTGTAAGTTTCACTTGACAGATTGTCGAAACATGCGTGATTAGATTACAAGTGACAGAAGGTCATATACGCTTGATCAGATTGCAATCTGTGTATTGCATTCATTCTTAGTGGGAGTCGAAACAAAGCTACATGTACAATCGGCAACAAAATGAGTTGAGACACTTTGCCCTAGACCAGGGTTTTTTTACATTTTACTGACTTCAAAAGGAGGAAATATAGCTTTTCCTCCCCCATCCCCTCCATGCAATGCTGTGCTGATGTTCAAACTACCTATACAAGACACCAAACACCCCAACTTTGAATGGAGGGGACAGGGGAGGGGTGCAGATTCTTTGGTTCTCTGAAGGTATCCTATTTGAGTACAATGTCTCAACAGTTTTGTTGCCGATTGTAGCTACATATGTGGCGTGCATGAATAATAGTAATGTGGAGATAAGGATTGCAGGCTCCTTGTTGCCTGCAATTGAGAAAGCAGATTAATAAGCTTATTTTGAATTTGAAATTGTTGATGCTGAGTAAAATATTATAATATTATTGCTCATCTCATTGCCTGCGGTTACTGTATTTTGTTTTTTGCAGGTTACAAAGGGTGAAACTCTATCATAACATTTTGATGCTTGGCACTTTAAAATCATTACAGGTGACAAGAAATTAAATCCAAAGACATTGATGCCTATTTTAGGGAATAGTGAAAAATAGCATACTTGATTATTATAATGAGGTCATTTCAAATAATAGTTTGCTCATACAGGCAAGTTTTTGGGCTTCATGTTATTTCAGTTTGTATTTTGTATTAATTGTACAGTATCATTTTGCAAACCATGCAAGTTTGTATTAATAAAATCATGGCTACTCTATGCTCACATTCATCTGAGTGGGTAGTGGTGAAATACTAGAGTGTAGAAACAGTGCTCAAGGTGTTATCATGTCACAATCTCAGTTGTCTGTTGAAGAAATCCTATAGAACAATCATGCCCTTTTCTTTGTTTTTGTGCACCAGTTAGCACTCAAAAGATGGTAGTGGTTACATACTGGGGTGTAGTAACAGTTCCCAAGGTGTGCTCATTTCAAGATGTCAGTTGTCTGTTTAAAAAATCATGTGGAGCAATCATTCCCTTTTCTTTGTTTTTGTGCGCTGGTTAAGCACTCAAAAGATGTACGAGTGGGTAGTGGTTGAATACTGGAGTGTAGTAACAGTGCACAAGGTATTTTCATTTCATGATCTCAGTTGTCTGTTGAAGAAATCCTATGGAGCAATTATTCTATTTTCTTTTAAATTCAATATTTTTATGTTTTGTGTGCCAGCCCTCTTCACTGCTTCCACGTTGTCTTTGCTAAATCTGCCTTATGTCAACAATGCTAGCCTGAATTTCAGCCGCCTCTTGTGCTGAAGGCTGGTTTTCACTAGTGACGGAGTCAGAGTCGGAGTCGGAGCCGGAGTTGTAATCAGAAGCATAGAGCTTATGATCGAATGAAAACAGCGTTCTGATTTCACTTACGTTTCAGTCACTTCCGTTCCGCTTATGACCTAGTGAAAACTAGATTGTCAGAGTCGGAAGCAGAAGCAGAAGAACCAAACCAATCACAAAGCGTGGGAATGTGCATTGTGATTGGTTTATCCTTCCACTTCTGCTTCCGACTTCCAACAATCTGGTTTTCGCTAGATCATAAGCGGAACATAAGCAATGGAGTCGTACGTGGAGTTGGAAGAAATGGAAACATTCTGAATCTTCTGACACCGATTCCGTCGTGCTTATGACTCCATTTACGACTCCGATTTTTGATTTTCACAAGCTGATAAGCGCTCTTACGACTTCCAATCCGACTCTGTCACTAGCGAAAACCAGCCTTTAGTTGCTTGGGGAGTGATTTAGCAAGGGGAGATGGCAGCTGAAATTCAAGCTACGGCAGTGCAAACCTAAGGGATGTAACATACAGCAAAAACTGAACTTTTCTTAATGTTATTATACCGTAAAATTCCAAAAATAAGCCCCTCCAAATATAAGCCCCCTAAACTGGTAATGCAAAAAACCCTCCGTTAAATCACCCCTCCAAATATAAGCCCCCCGGGGGCTTGTACTTGGAAAATTGCCCTGAAATACAAAGTAAAACAAAGCAAAAACGGTAAATTTCCTTCCAACTATAAGGCTAACTCAATCGATTTGGAAATGCCAATTTCCCTCCATAGATAAGCCCCTCCGAATAAAAGCCCCTCCAAAAATAAGCCCCTCAAAAAGGGCCTTTGAAAAAATAATATAAGCCCCGGGGCTTATTTTCGGAATTTTACAGTATGTCATAATGGCATTAAGTCAAAGTGTTGCTGGGTAAACCAGGCTTTTATAGAATAAAGAGTAAAACCTTTACATCATAATTACGAACTAAAAATCACTTGCTCACAATAATGTGCCAAGCACAAATAAAAAAAATACAGAAATTAAACACAAGCATAGTTATGAAATTTTATTATGCCATCATTATAAAACCCCTTCTGAGCATTACAATACAATATAATTATTGTAAATGAAGTTGTGTTATCTACATCTTATTACCTTTTGGCAGTTGCTGTAGCTTTAAAAATTTATCTCAGTAGTGCCAGAAAAAAAGAACAGCACTTCTTTGCAGGCAAAACTATCTCTATGAAATTTCCGTCACATACACTTAAAATAGTGAGTTTCCTTAACATTATGTAACAGTTACTTTGTCCACAAGCCAAGACATATTATCTTCACTTAAACGAAAAGTACACATCTTATGCAACACGCTGACAAGCAATCACTTTCCTTATCCCATGAATCTGACAATCAACTTTAAAGTTGATTTCACCTTTAATACTGTAATAACTATACCACAAATTTTTGCTTTGCTTGGCAATTAGCATGGCCCTTATTTGAACATTAATGTACAGAGCACCTATCGTGGCTTAAAATAGGGAAAGTGACAGGCAAATGTCATACCTTATTATAGGAAGTTATTGCTCCATGAAATTAACGCGAATCGTTAAAATTCGTGTTAATTTAAGTCACGTTAATTTTGTCGAGCGTTAATTTCCGCGACCTTAATTAAGTGCAGCGTTAATTTCCGCGCTCTTCATTTCCAGTATTTTAACCCTAATTTTGGAACCTGTCCAGACATTCTTGACACCTAAAAAACGTTAACTACAAGCTTTCTTTGTTTCCATTTACCCTTTATTTTTCATCTTTCACAAAAGCAAAGGTGAAGGTTTTACAATATTTCGAGTTCATCTTCATCGTTGTCGCTGTCAGAAGTGATATCAATATCTTCGCCTTTGATTTCGGCCAAGATAATCACGTTAATTTACTTTTTATGGAATTCTACCTCCTCTTTCACGTTAATTTTCTTTATTCGAAAGTCCTTTTCCATTCAAATTCGCGTTAATTTAAGTCGCGTTAATTTCCAATACCTTAATTTCATGGAGTGTTAATTTCCTATAATAAGGTAATATTAGTGTCCTGAAATGGGACGGGAAAAAAATCTTGTATGCTTTCATTTCCCATTAAGTCAATACTTTCACAGATATTTTAATCAAAAATGTTGTTATAGGTATAATTTTTATATTGGGAGGACTTCACGTTCCCAGTCCAGTCTGTGTTTAATATTTGATTTCCACCCACATGCTTCCTAATGACATTTTCTTTTAGCTTGTCCATTACTCCTCACCAATGAGCATCTGAACTACACAGATGTTTACTGAGGAGGTTCATTGTGTAAAACACAAAAGGAGCACCTATAATATTATTTGTGACGTTATATGTTAGTCAACCAACTTATTTATCAAAAATATTTTTTATTACAGACTGGACTGGACTCTTCTCAGAGTCATGCTTTATATTATAAACCTTCCTCTTCCAGAGCCATTAATAAACAATATTCATTCATTAGATGAGGTTTCTGTGATATCCAGAATAATCATCCAATAACAATATCGAGACGAGACGTATTATTCCAGATAATTTAATCACAAAAACCAAATCGAATGATCTTTTTTATAATGTTAATGATTTGAAGAAAATAGCGACATCATGCATTTTGTGTGCAACCTACAGAAGTCAGTTATCTGCTAGCAAGTAACTAACTAATCTCAAGGTTATGCTGAGTCCCAAAACTAGCTGTAGGCTCTAAGCCAATGGTAGGACAGACAGTGAGTACAGTGTGACAAAAAAAAAAGAAATAGCATTACTCAACTTAATCATCTATGGACAAAATTCTACATCGTGACCATTCAAATAGGGACCTTAAGATCTGAGGACGGCGACGGCAGAGAAAACGTCGCTGAAAAAGTGGATTCGTTTTCTTTCAATCTTTATCGCGATTACTCTAAGTCACTAGCTTTTTCAAATGTAGGCGAACCATCCTAAAGTTGAATTCTTAAGTACCATAGCCAAGTGCAGAAAGAGAGAGGAAATTTTGTTGTCGTGCAGTGACGGCAAAGAAATGTACAAAAAAGCGTGATGCACGTGCAAAATTGTTGTTTTGGTTATTAAACCTATTGCTTTGGTGGAGTTCCCATTGCCGTTGCCGTCGTCAGATGTTAAGGTCCCTAATAACTCCTCTTCAGCACTCAGTACATTCATCTGGTGCTTGTCTGTTAATATTATTGCAAGATGAGATTTAGGATTTTTTTAAGCTGATTTTTAGTTGCGATGGGAGTGAAAAGCATAGAATGAGCTCAGCAAAGACACAATGATAATTATTATGTATTGCTACACTTGTCTGTAGAAAGAAATGTGAATATGATTTTAATATTCAACAGTAGTAACTTTGGTCTTCAGATATTCATTGAGTGCCTCCTCCCCTAAAATGAAAAATATCAACACAGTTCTGTGAAATTTTTGTGACATAATTTGGAAGCATGCAAATAATTACCATTATAGCTAAAAGTATACTATTTTGGCAATGAATGGATAAATGAGTGAATGAATTATGAGACAAATGTCACTTAGCTATAATTTTATGACCCAACTCTCACTATATTTTAACTGTGAGCACTAAATTGTTATTTATCCATTTTGCATCAGGGTGGAGGGAGACTGTGTAGTAAATTTCTTGACCATAAGAGTCAAAACACATGTACTGTGTCCATTCACACACTTGAGTTGATCAGAGGGGCAATGTGGCCATTATGTGTATGAAACAACATGGTAGAGAAAGGACCTCATCTGAGATAAGAATGTGATTGCATGGCCAGGGATAAACCCCGCAAGAACTTTAATCACCAAACACAATCTAAACTAACCACAAGATGACCGTGCCCCAAGAGAACTGATCTGCACAGATAACCCACTTTTCCTCATACATAAAGAAATGGTCGGTACAGTCATCCCACTCCATGCTTACACATAGTAAGAACTGTTGACCAGTACAAGACGTCTTTAGAAACACACCCACTAAAGTGATTTATAATTTTTTTTGTGTTGTGGTTCAATTTTATCCTTGGTTTAGATTTAATTTGTATTGGTAATAGCATGATTAATTTTGTAGTGATATTTGGCACAAATACCACGAGCGATATTTCAAAATTGCTATATGTAATTTCAGGAGCCATTAGGCGAGTGAAATTTGAGACAATTTATTTTGAAATATAATGAGTGATATTTATGCCAAATATCCCATACAAAGCATGCTGTTATTTTTTTATACTTCTGCCCACAAAAGTTTTGTAATTTTCACATGTAGGAATTTCAAATTAAGCTGAAATACTGTCCACTACTCTAAGCCAATCAAATTGCAGAAATTTCTCACGTAGTAGTATAACATTTTAAACACTTTTAAAAAAGAGCTGAAGACACAACCAAGAATAAAATATGCATGCATGTGCAGCAAAGCCACTGCCTTAACTTTCTCTAGGTTCCATCAGCTCCATAACAGAAACCAGCCTACCTAAATCTTTTCCAAATCCAGACTGCTTAAAGCCTCCAAATGGAGCAGCTACATCAGTCTTGTTGTAGGTGTTGACAAAGCAAGTTCCTGCATCCAAACCGTCAGCTACTCGTAAAGCCTGGAAAGAAAACAACGAATCAGTGACTAGCGTAAATGAAGTAAATTAAATAAAATAATTTACTGCCATAGCTACAATAATGTAACTGAAGTGCAAGCATCACAGTGCATAAAAGCTGTTTTCAAAAATATTGTCGGTAACAATAATTATCATTCAATTAATATTATTTTCATTATTTTTTTACCTATGATGACCAAACTGGAAAAAGATTTTATAAGTTAGAGGTACATTGGAGGCTCTGGTGAGTAAACAACCTTAGGGCTCAGGACATGATAATGGTGTCTGTAACTGGAGCTGGCCACTTAGGAGAATGTAAAAATACAGAGTTTGTATGGGAGTTGAGATAAACGGGGTCTTGTGAAGGCAGCCAGCTGTAAGTAAAGCTGTCCATTTACAAGAGTGTATGTTACGAAATATTCCACTGCACATGTCTTTCTTTACAAGGAATGAGTAGTATAATAACTGAACACAAATAGATGCTTTGAAAAAATTAAACCAAACCTTGCTTAAATCCTTTGTAAATACCCCAGAAGCAAGACCATACTCTGTTCCATTAGCACTCTTCAAAACACCATCAATGTCACTGAAAAAAAAATGATCATTACAAATTCAATAAATTAATACTTTATATGAATAAAAATTATAAAAGATTAGGTAGGGTATGCACTCTGGTTGGGTTTACTTTTACTTTTTGGTTTCACAGTCGACCCTCTCTTAACGGACACCTGTATAAGACGGACACCTCCCTAAAATGGACACCTAGAGTTGGTCCCTGCCTTTCTTTACTCCCTGTATTTGACTCTCTATAAGACGGACATCTCTCTAAGACGGACACTTATTGCCGGTCCAAAAGGTGTCCGTCTTAGAGGTAGTTGACTGTACATTTAATAATTTAATTAAAAAATCATGAAACATAACCTTTTAGCTACAGGGTCTGCATTACAACCAATGCTTTGCTTAACATACTTACCCATCTTCAAATTTAGAGATGATCATGATTGGACCAAATGACTCCTCTGAAGCTAGGAAAGTGCCATCTTGAACATCTGTGAAAACCGTCGGCTCAAAAAAGAAACCTGTAAAATCAAGTAACATTAACCATGATGCAGGGCTGTTGCTGGGATTTCAAGTTATTGGGTATCAGTAAATTAGTACAGTGTAGATAGGGAAATGAACAGCTATAACAGAAATTCCTTTTGCTGTTATTCTCCTTTTCTTTTTCACTGAAAAAAGTAGTCAGGGGTTCTGCTCATAGCATTTGGGGGAAATCCCCAGCCTCCTGGCCCTTAGTAGCCTGTGTACAGACCCCCTCCCTCCCCTCCCAATTTTTACTGAGGGGAGGGGGGATCTGTACATAGGCGGGCCCTTATTGACAGCCGTGATGAAGGAAAAACACTCGATGGATACTACATGTAAGGTGCCTTGAATAGCTACCTTGTGAGGTAAAAAGGAATGTACATACAAAGTCTGCTACATGTATAGCACTCCACTCACCTGGTCTGTCAATTTGCTTGCCGCCATAAACTAACTTGGCTCCTTCAGCAACTCCTTTGTGGACAAACTCCAAAAGTGAATCAAGATGAGCTCTGCAGAAGTTTAATGAAAGGTAAAAGATGGCTTCATAAGAAATGTAGGTGGTATCTATATCTTTTCTCTTGAGATGTAACACAAAGCTACTTGGGTGTAAGCAACACTAAAACCTAGTTGGTGTCATCATTAAAGGTCTACAACCACTGCACTCACAGACAGTTCATGGGAAAAAATAATATTTGTTTCTAGAAAAACAACTTACTTGTGATTCTGAGGTCCATGATCAGTGGAACGATCGAGAGGATCTCCAATTTTCAACTTCTTAATTTCCTCAACCTATAATCAAAATTACAAAAAACAATAATTATTGATTATTAATTAATTATACATGATTATTTTAAATAACTAGGCCAGAAATGATAAGAATAGGCAGTATATCTAGAGTACAACAAAGCAATAACCCACCTAATATCAGTACCTTGTGAGTTATTCAGAATTGAGGAGCCAGAAGCAAAAAGGGCAGCTAAATTAAACAAAAAAGCCAACTAACTTTTTTCAGGGAGGGTGGCATTTGACAGTTTCCGAACTGATGAACATGTGGTCCACTAAGTGTCACTGTCTAAACATGTATTGTAGCACACACTTTCCAGAATGTAATATTAAAAGGCTTTTTCCCAAGATTTTTGTTGAAGTATACTAATAATTATTACAAATAAATGCCTTAAGTGCTCTTTTAAAGGAGAAAGGTGAGGAAGCGTTGATGATGTTGGTGTTTAAGGTGTTGTAAAATTTAGGTCCTTGATAAAAAACGGAAAATTGCTTGGTTCGAGTACGACACAGAAAGGCAGACCTAAATTTACACGAGTTTCTTGTATTATCACGAATGAATTTGACTTTGTAAGGTAAATTTACAATGAAATTTTAAAAGGTAGAGTATGGTTTTGATAGGAGTACATGAATAAGCCTAGTTGTATTAAGTATATATCATGAAATTTTAAGATACCAAGATTTTGAAAGATTGGATCAGTATGTGCATCGAAAGTGGTTTTAGCTATAGTTCTGATCACTCGTTTCTGTAAAATCTCAAGACGAATAAGGTTAGTTCTGTAAGTAGAGGCCCAAACTAAGTTGCAGTCAAAAAAGGTATGGATAGACTAGAGAAAAATATAGTGTTCGTAAGGTTTTCGTGGATAAATAGAAACTGGATTTACGAATAATTCCTGTGCATTTAGAAACTTTATTGGCGACATATGAGATTTCAGATTTCCAAGGTTGGTTTTTGACAAGAAGGGTAAGGGTTGGTTTTTGACAAGAAGGGTAAACCAGAGTACCTCTGGAACCTCTTAAACAGAAGAGAGTTACATCAACAACAAGCTCAACCCACATAGGGTGTTGATGCCACGCCCAACCTGTTTAATTCCTGGCAGGATTTGAACCTGACCCACATTGGTGGCTAGGTGAGTGTTTTTGCCACTGCACTCCTATAATGCAATAATTCAGACCCTATCATTCTGATTAGACTCACCACTCTGTGCACAAACTCGTCATGAATTGATGCTTCAACAAAAAGTCGACCAGCAGCGATACAATTTTCTCCTTTATTGAACATACAGGCCATCATTCCCTGCCAGATACACACACAAACATGGAATGAATACATAAGCTAACCCACAGGCCAGGTGATGGTCTAGGGAGACTTCCAAAATAATAGTGAGAGAAATAAATAAATAAATAGGGGGTGTGTGAAAAAAGCCCTATGTGACAGTGACTTTTGATAATTTGCTCAGAGATTCTCCTTTCAAATTGCCTTGTGTAAACTTTATAATCAAAAGGAGAATTTAACATTACGTCAAGCGTCACTTTCTAACGACTTATTCCATGCACTTCTTGTGGTCTTGCCTAGAGCTGTAAATTGCTGATTTTGGTCTCATTTTAGGTGGTCAGAATGAAACAACAGTATGCAGCTATTTCGGGGTTGTCTAAAGTAAATTGCTAATGGTTTTGAGTTCACTGTTTTTCAAAGGTCTCCATTTGTCTGTGAGGTGGTCAAGAAAAGAAACAAGTGTCAAACAGTATAACATATCCCATTATTACCTTTTCGGGATTTTTACCCAACCATTCTCAAAATGTATCACTAAGGGTTGTGCTACAAGGAAAGCAGAAAAGGAACAGCAGAGAGAAAGCATTAAGTGATAAATTATTATTGCAACTACCACCTTACAGCTGTAGCTCTTACAGGATTTGCCTGTTTGTTAATTACAATGGTATCTTGTAGGGGTCAAAAAAGCCTTATAAGCCACACCCAGGTTGGTCTCTTCCACTTGTTAAAGTCGAATTTTTAAGGAACATCCCCACTTTTTTTTATATGGGATTCAAGCCCACCCCCTTGGGGTGGTCTTATGAGCATGCAGTATCATGTTCTAACCTGTCTCACAGCTCTATCCATGTCACAATCATGGAAAATAATCAGTGGGGATTTACCACCCAGTTCCAAAGAGCACTTCTTCAAGTTGCTGACAGCACAACTGTACATGAAAAGAAAAACTGATGTCACTTTCTCACATTGATATCTGTGTCACCTTTCTATAATTATAGCTTTAAGCCAAAATTTCTAGCTTAAGTTTTTCTTTGATTTTGTGGGAGAATTTCCTGGGCTTGTACATGTAGCTGAAAAAATTTTAATCGTAACTGCTTTCATTTATTTAGTTAAAGAAGCCACTACAAAAGATGAAATAAAAACTCACTAATGTGAAGGATATCTGTGGCTGGTGTGGTTCCCACAATTTCAGAAGTGGTAGTTGTTGATGTACCAATTAGTCATCAGCAAGAAAAACTTGAAACAAAGTACTGTAACCAAAAAATGGATGAAATTTACCTTTCCATGATAGATTTTCCAGTCTCTGTTGACCCAGTAAAACCAACTTTTCTCACATCAGGATGTGCACAGATACTGTTGCCAACAACAGACCCTGAAAACACGGAAGACATGCAAACTTGTTACTGCTGGCTCTCGAAATTCGAATTCTTCCTAACAGAGGTTCCACACCCTAAAGATTTAACACAGAGACCTTAGCCCAACATTAAGCTGAGAAGCAGCTAGGTTTGTTACACAACAATATTATGTGCTGTAGTATCACCTGGTGGCCTCTTATGCTTTGCTAACTTTTGGGCAAGTAGGGACATAAAAATCATATGCTGAACACCCTGGATTTCAAACCTTCAGAGCACTTTGCCTAGACAGTATAAAAATTTGAGCCTACTCGCATAAAAACTACTAAAAAATAAAGGTCTTTGGTCAAGTAAGGCACATTTTTTACAGCATGGAGTTTTTTAGTTTACCTGATCCTGGTAAGATGTTGATGACACCTTTGGGGAATCCAGCTTTAGCAGAGAGCTCAGCAAATTTGAGGGCAGTCAGAGGTGTTACCTTGAGATCAAAGGGAAAACAGATAACAACATTCAAACACTATGTTTCCAACAACACACCACTAATTAGAGCCTCAACTAGGCTGCAAACAGTCTCTCTTTTGTTCGAAAGTCTCAAGAACAAAGCACAAAAAGTGGCTCACACAAATCACTACAGTCTTGTGTGTGGAGAAACAAATTGTGTACCATTAATAACATTTACCTGGGCTGGTTTGAGAACCACTGTATTTCCAGCAGCTAACAGAGGGGAGATCTTCCACGCTAACATCATCAGTGGATAGTTCCATGGCACAATCAGACCACAAACACTACAAAAATCATATTCATAATTGTTAAGTACAAAAATCATATAATTAAGCAAAAGTTTAAAAAAATGATCCTTCTCATCCTACCCTTTGACCTGCTTCCTGCCAACACTGGCTTATTGGGGATGGGGGAGGGGGAGAAGGCAGTCCTGCCCCCTCCCCCCAAATACACCATCAATTCTTAAACTCTTTTTAGCGAACTAAATGGTTGGAAATATTATTGGAATATTCGCCACTGAATATACAAGTCCACGAAGTTTATGTGTGGAAATTAATGAGTGTGCTCACATCAAACCTACACGGCTGATACCATCACCTGCTGAAGATCAGTGGTTAGTGGTTGAAAAGTGCAATCAGGAAGTAATTAATTGCAAATCAAACGCTATGCAAACCCTATTAGTTATAAGAATGTGTGTGGACCCCCCTGTTGTAACGAGTGATGTTCCTGCATCTACCCATAGCCCAGGAAAAAACATTACCCTGCGTGAAAATGATAACAAAGATGATGATGATGATTATAATAATAATTATTATTATTATTGTGATGGCAATGATGGTGATGATGATGATGATTATAATAATAATTATTATTATTATTATTGTGATGGCAATGATGGTGATGATGATGATTATAATAATAATTATTATTATTGTGATGTCAATGATGGCCATGATGATGATAATGATGCCCAAATGGAAATATTAACTAATTAATTAATAATTAACAACTTCCTTTTTATCACAACAACAACAAGTTACCGTGAGTGGAGAAGGAAGAACAACCACAAAACAGAAAACAAGACACCTTCACCTTCAAACAAAGAAGAAAATTTAAAGATATTTTATACTTTTTCTGGTCTTTGGCAATTTGTAGTCAAACTTGAATGGCAAAACTATGAATTATTCATAAAAAATACAGTACAGTGACACCCCTTAAACAAGGACACCAAAGTGTCTGTACTTCCAAGGTAATAGCATTTTGGAGGTAAGAATTATACGAATGTTTCTTGTCTGTGGGACCAAGGAAACTATTGCAAATAACGAAATTTTTGTATGGAGGTGTCGTAAATAGAGGAATGTCTCGAACCAGAATTTTATTTGCCCCAATGTACAAATGAACATTACTGTACCTTAAATGTTATATACTTCCTTTTTTACAAGGCAAACATGCCATGTGTGGAGAAGGAAGTGCAACCACATCGACACAGAGATCACAGCCATTCTGGCATTAGTCAGAGTGAAGCATCAACTATAACCTTAAAAAGCAATGTGGAAAAGGGCAATAGCAAATTTTCAAGGGAAAGTACTGTACCAAGGCTAAAAATCAACCCTCAAGTCTCAAGAGACCAACATGATTTTTCACGTAGTAATATCAGCACATAGTTTTTCAAGGGAAATGGGTATGAGAGTTAATAAAATGATCAGGGATATGCTCTGATCTCTTATCAGTTCTCTAAAGTTAGCCTTTAAGGAAATTTATGGAAATCAGTCCGGAGAATTTGTATGTGGATATTGGGGCCCCAGTGCTTGGTGGCCAATAGAGGCAGGTCTTCTTAAATTCTTAGCTAGTGGCCCAGGCCAAAATAATAGTGACCCTTGATGTCTTGTTTATTATAACTACTGTTATACTGAGCTCAAATAACCTGAGTTTAGAGTCAAGTGACAAGAACATCAAAATGGCATAATCAGTGTGGATTGATTGGACTAATACATGTACTTGTGAACTGCTTATAGAATTTTTCACTTCAGAACTTGATATTCACAAAATTTTGAAGCTAAAGAAAAGAACCCAAAAAGGTAAATAAAACTACTTATGTAAAATTGATTACTCTATACTCGACAATATGGCAATGCTTTTGTATTGTAGTGGCATATATCAGGTGATCAAACCTCAACTTTTAGTCACCCTGGCCTATTTGCAGATCAGACTGGTCAGGTGACCAATTTTTAGCCCTGCTGTATCATAATTATTATAACATGCTGATTACATATTTCCATAGTATTGGGAATCAAGCATCAAAAGATAGATTTAATTAATACATTATTAAGGGCATCTTTAATTTACCAGAGTAGAAGAAGGTTGCTATGGTAACCTTTTAGTCAAGTAGCATTGGCCATTAAGGATACGTACTGAAAAAGTCTATTAAAAATATTTTCCAGTCACCTTAGCTGAGAATAGTCTATGGGTGTTTATGACCAAGAAGCATACAACTCAATACCTACCCAATAGGAACACGTTTGGTGAAGGACAGATTTCGGTTTGGTTTGGCATTATTGATTGGAATTGTCAGCCCCTAATCAGACAAAGATCAAGACAACAAGACAATAGTGAGATCAAAATCTTGCTAACAAAAAATTAGCTTTAAACGCTAATTATTGTTATTAATTACCCTCATACTTTCCACTTGGCTGTTCTCTTTAAATTTCTAATGGTGCTGATGTACTTTGAGGAACTTAACATGTTTGAAACCAAGACTCTTCCACATGCAATGTGTTTGACTAAACAGTGACATTATTAAGGAGACAAAATCTGGTCTTAGAAAAAAGTTACCGGTTTTTTTTTAGCATGAAGGCTAGCAGGCTAAAATTAGCTGGACTTAATTTTTTGACACATTTGGGATGATCACAAATCAAAAGTCTTGGGTGATCAAACAAATTTAAAAAAAATTTACCTAGGACCCTGAATTTCATAGATTCAGATGCCACTGGACATACAGTGTATGTGTATTCTCTTGATTTAAAGCGCTGTTGATTTAATAAAAAAGTACACAGACTGTTTTCTTTTAATTTTACCTGAATCTTGTCAGCCCATCCTGCAAAGTATCTCATTGTGTCAATAGACATGCCAATGTGAGTCTTAAGGGCCAATGTATAAACTGCACCGGAATCCAGTGATTCTATTGTTGCCAGTTCCTCCTTGTGTTCTTCCATCAGTTCAGCCAGTCTTTGTAAGAAACGTGGATAAAGACAGTCAAAAACAGTAACAATAAGATCAATAAGCATGTATTTATGAAATAAACATATATGCACACAATCTAGGCGGATCATGTTTTCAGGAAATAAATACACAAATGCGAGAATGAAGAGCACAAGCAGAAGAGTCCGTTCCAGACAAGAGCTCAGACAGTAAGCTACAGCTCCAGCCCTGTGGGTTAAATACTACTATTCCACTATAAGAGTATAGCTCACTTGTACATAAGGTGACCACGATCTCTAGCATTCATTGTTCCCCAAGGTCCATTATAGAAGGCTTCCTACAAAGATACAACAAACACAACAAAGTCAAACTCTTCACATAGACTCTATAATGCAAAGACACCTTTGTTTAATGGAGAGCTCTTTTGGTCCCACAGATAATACACCTCAAACATTACAAACCCTATCTCTATTATGTGGACAGCTCTGTAATGCAGACCATTAACTTTGTTCCATTTGGTGTCAAACTTAAAGAGGTAAAATCACTGTATTACTGTCTGCTGATGTGAAAAAATGATAGTCTGTAGGTATTTGCTAGGATCTCACGTAATCAGTGACATGTACCAAATATGACCACATTGCACAAAAATTCAAAAAATAATAGTTAATATCTAAAAATTACAATGTAATTAGAATATCCAACCTTGGCGGCAGCAACAGCTTTGTCTACATCCTCAGTAGAGGCAAAGGAAACTTTTGTAATAACCTAGAAAAAAAAATCCATCTAAAATGAATTGCCTTGCATTTGCTTGTCAAACAAAGAGAGAAGGCGACATTAACTAAAAGGTGGTAAAGGTCTTCATTTCACTCAAATCTTTAACTGGCAACGTTGGCACAAATATTTAAGTAAGTCTACAGAAAATCAAAAAAACAAAACAATACTCCAATAATTATTAGACACTGTTTATCAAAATGAATTTATGCAAGTACTTACTGAGCCATCATTTGGGTTAATGGCATCAAATGTGCGGCCAGTAGAGGAATCCACAAATTCACCATTAATGAACAGCTGATGCGGCATGTGAACTGTCATGTTATTCACTTCCATGTCAAACTGAAAGTAAAATAAAGATTTTTGTTACATCACAGAACATGTAAGCTGTAAAAAACACAAAACAAATTACAAAAAAGAAATGGCACCGTAATCTTCAAGCATATAGAAACACAAGAATGCATTTTCATGGAGCAGGGAATGCCAAACAGTGAGTAATATTGGCAAAAATACCACAACAATGTTTCAAAATAATTTTGAATTGTGATAAGTTACGGCAAATAATTTACTGAAAAATTGTCCAACACAACAATCCTGCAAACCCAAATATCCCTCAGTTTAGAACTGGCACCCTGCTAGTTGAGTAACAAAAACAAATTTAAGGCACACTCATCAAACAAGATGCTGTATATACGAACATTTGTGGAATGTTTTTATTTTTTTTAAACAAAGTCTTTCACAGCCATTCCTTTTAATTTATTGTTTGATATGGGAGTCTCAGCTGGGCAGTGAGTAACATTGTCCACATGCAAACTTCACTTGAGAGTCAGTACTTGCATAGTTTTAAACTTTGGTTTTTAATGTACTTACAGCGTTACAAGTAAACTCTTGATGGCCCCCACCACGAGAATGCAAGACAGCCAAGCGAACAAAGTCTCCATACCTGGAATCAAAAACAAAACATTGAACTGAGATTTTTCAATGTCATGTTTTCATGACAAAAAATTACAAAGACAGGAGCATTTTCACCAGGGCATGCATTTTGGGGTACGCTGATCCCAGTATCTAGGAAGAAAAAGAAAAATAACAATTTGTGTAGAAAACGCCAATGAAAACAGTACCTTGTATTCATGTAAATGTCGTCAGCCTCCAGAGTGACTGAGCATGCATCCTTGACTTCTTCAACAAGCCTACAAATAAACATCACACTGTTATCAGAAAGTATGACACTAATTCCATTTATAACAAAAAGGGACATTCATAAGATGTAGTTTCATTAGAAACAATTTCTAAAAACCAATTTCATTCCAAACACAAAAGGCAAGGTTTTCACTGACTGGGATAAAGTCCCTGACATTATCAGTCCTAAGATAATAGAATGCATCCTAAAGTGTAACAATTCAAATAACACCTAAGTAACAGTGCTTTCTCACATCTTAAAGTTTTCATGAACTGTGATTTAGGGCATTATCTTGGACTAATTAAAGGCTTAATTAATGTGCAGGGAAAAGAGGTAGGTGAAGATAGTAGAAGAAGAAATTGGTTGTATAGTAACGTGCAAGTGTTTTCCTTTTTTCCATTTCCTGTCACAGCTGTGTGGGATGAATGTAATGTACTGTCGTGCATTAGAGGACAACAGAGACATACCCTCTTCACATTATATTTAACACCTTAACAGTAAGCTCGGACATCAGCATACGAGAAGAAGCATGAAGAAGCCTTGGCCCAGAGAAACCCCAGGCCAGCGCAAACTGAAACCAGTGTATATTAAAGAGAGAACAGTACAGTGGGCAGCACATGTACCTGGTAACATCCATGGACCCAGCACCAGCTTTAAAGAAGTCAGTATCTTCAAGCACATCAGGGTTTGCTAAAATTCCAGCCCAAATTTCCTGCCATAAGAAAACAAATTGGTTGATGATAACCTGAACCTTTTGCTAGGAAAGAGGTTAAGGAACACTAAATTTATGCTGAAAAATCCAAGATGTACAAAAGTTAGCAATGTGCCAATCACTGATTATAAACAAAACTGATTGATGGGAAATGTCTGGGGTCAAAAGAGGAATTTATTGTCAAAGGGGGCCAAACATGTGCACACCCTTGAAGACCTAACGATTTCTAACCTTCCTGACTGTTACACATTATTTTCTCGTAAACTATGAGACATGAGTGCATTATTAGAACCTAATAAAGAATCCTTTAGTTGTGTCATACTCCTAAAGAAGGATGACATGGCTGAAATATAATGTAGATTAAAGGCTTGACCATACAACTGTACATTACCAGGTCATAAGAAGTAGAACATAATTACATACTGTCCTTGCCTTGGCCTCATATAATAGAGTTATTCACTTCTGAGAGTGCACCTTATTATTGCAGGGCAAAATTAATGCAGAGCAGATTTACAAGGCATTTACTTTTAATAATTATTTTAAATACTTTGAAACATTTCTTGTTGATCAATAACATTATAATTATATACTCGATCAACCCCTTACACAAAATAAAACTTTCACATTACCCTGAGTTTTGCCTCCATAACCTTCTCCTCTTCAGTAAGTTCAATAGCCTCCGCAGCCTCTTCGTCTTGGCCATACTTGGCAGCTTGGATCATACGTCCATCCTCAAGCTGTAAAGTCTTCACAGTCAACTGGCAAAAACGAATTTTATAAATGAAAGTTTTTCAATGTGCTTCTCAGAATTTTATTATAATATGCAGTCAACTTGATAAGAGGAACACTCCAAAGTTAGTAGTTGCCATTCTCAGCCAATTTTATTATAATATGCAGTCAACTTGATAAGAGGAACACTCCAAAGTTAGTAGTTGCCATTCTTTTTTTTGAGAACAGCCATTTTTTAAGGCAAGAAAAGACTTTCAATACGGCCCTGTAGCAGGAGTTTTGTGCTCGATGGATTGTTTAAAGAAGCCGTTTAGAACACATCTCAAAAATCGGAGAATTTAAAAGGAAATGTTTGCAAAATAATTATACAGGAAGACGACCTCTTACCTCGCTGTTTTTGTCACATTCATGCAAAGAACGACACAACATGCCCTTTTGGCTATAAACTTGGCGAGTCAACAGAAAACAACACAGCTCTACTTTTTTTTCAGGTAAGTTCAAACTTTTAGCGATTCCATAATTTTGTACACTATCTATCAGCAGGCCCATTTGGACTGCAATGTGGAGGAAATTTTTTTCTACATTTAAGAAAGGTTCAAGAATTTTGGAATCAAAAGTTTCCAGAACTCAAGAAAATGATATTCTTGAAAGGCTCCATGCAGTCACCCACTCATTTCCTTTTAAGACAACTTTGCATGGAGCCCAAAACAAACCAAACTGAATACATGTATTTTTGTAACTGACTACAGCCCATTTCAAAAAATTATTAGATTATGGTGACGTTCATGTACAGAGTCCTTCAATTATTGTATCAAATGTAGATGCAACCAGCTACAATGCATTGATCAGGGTGCAAATTAGAAAGTCGGTTTTACGGCTTGCCATTCGGGCAAGTTGTTGCTTGTATGTACTAGCCCAAGAGCCTTTTAAGTAGCCCAAAAAAATTTTTGGTGAGCAGCACTGATTACACTTCCTCGGTAATTTGAATTTCCCCAAAAAACTTCATTGCCCTTCAAGTTAAGAACAGGATTCCCTAGCCCGATTGTGAAATCCACTAGCCCCGGGCTATCGGACATGACTTTCTTTGCACACTGCAGATATAGAGTGACCACAAAAATTGGAGCAGACAATAACCTACCATTTTTCCATCGGTTCCTGTCAGTGTCATGCCACCCTTGTGAACTATAGCAGAGGTGTCTAAGCCTTCAATTGTCACAGGGGTACCTTCAGGCGGTGAGTCACCGGGTGTCAGTGAGGAACCATAGAAAGTTACTTGCTGTTACAAGCAGAAAGAACAAAATTACTTTCATACATAGCATTAAAATAAATCTTTTTAATTCTGATAAGTTTATTGCACATGTAAATAAAAATCACATAGTGCAGAGTCAGGGCTATTAAAATCTATTAAACGCCTCCAGACATTGAATCAAGATGCTGGTCAGAAGCTCTTTCTGATGCACAAAGATGTTTTGTCACCTGATTCACAGTATAAAAAACATCAAACTCCTACACTTGATAAAGATTACATGAAAAAATCAAAAGCTTGTGCCTTCTAAAAAACATTTTATCCTAGAGTCTGAAACCTCACTTATGTTCATATTTTGGTATCACAGGATTAAGTAACTTGTACTTTGCTAATACAAACTATGCATGTTTTAATTTTTTCAAAGAGGGGTGTCTATAGCAAGGTTCCAGGAAAATAAGTTTGAAGATCACCATCTATCAGAATCTTTTAATGGTACACAGAGGTGCTGAAAAACAAGTTTAACTAATCCAAAGAGTTGAACCCTTAAGCCCCAAAATCCAGAACAAAATTAATAAAACTAATCTCCATGATTGTAACCACAACAGAATTAGTGGAGAGAATTTGATACAAGATCAAAGCACTTTCCCTAACTTGTGATCATCTTAATGAATTCTCATCGCCATTTCTCTATATTGTTAGAAGAAAATTGATGGTGGTCACTGTTGAATTATTAATCCTGACTTACCTGACCATCAATCATGCCCCAAGCTCCTGGCAGCTGTAAGATGTACAAAAGACAAACAGTTAGTTTGCCCTTAATTAAATAATTTACAGGTAATTCTTAGCACCACTCATACCTTATCAAGGTAACTACATGTATCAATGAAAAAATGTAGCAAATATGTCCAATTTTTTTTAAACTTGTTTACTGCTCTCACCTTATCATTTCCTCGAATAAAGTTGTGCAGTGACTCAGCTGGTTGAGCAAAATTTATCTGTAGGAGAAGAAAAAAATTACTGCAATGGCTATGTTTTTCATTCTAGGGCCCCTAACAGAACAAGGAAAAGGCTCTATAGGCCCTGCAGAACACCCCACGTAACCACAAGCTTGGACAAAATAAATGGAAAACCTAGACCCCCCCCCCCCTCCCACCCACCCAAATAAAGTATGGGAAAATGGCGCGTTTTTACCCTTTGTGCGGCTTCATCCTTGATTCGGCGGGGG
Organism: Porites lobata; assembly: GCA_942486035.1. Classification (NCBI taxonomy): domain Eukaryota; kingdom Metazoa; phylum Cnidaria; class Anthozoa; order Scleractinia; family Poritidae; genus Porites; species Porites lobata. The sequence goes on along the minus strand of CALNXK010000240.1, from coordinate 616,359 downwards.
GATGAGGGTTTGCTGTTCCACTTTCTTTTGTTCGAGATTGCAGCATTTACCGAAAACTTTAATGATGGCCACTTAAGGTGATCTAAGAGATAGAGGGTGTTAAAAGAAATGGTCAGGACAGATCTCAGTTAAAGTTCAAATCAAAGTACCAACCTTTGCCACTTCTTTCTTTTTCCAGATTTTATCATATGTCGCTCCTTCCTCAGGCTGGGGTATTTTGGGAGCTTTTCCATCACTAATCAGGTCAACAGCTTCAACCTGAGTTAAGAAGACAACATCACTAAACATCAATATTTTTCAGCAGTCCTCAGGAACTAGAAAAAATACCTATAGTTTGTATCAGGGCAGTCACCTAAGGGTCATGGAAAGGGATTTCCCCCACTGTTATGAGCATAACCCCCAACTACTTTGTGGGAAACAAAAGAAAAATAGAACCTGGGAAACTGCCCACCTACCCCTCCCCTAAGCCAACATTAACACTTACTTTTCACTTACGGCAAAATGTTGGCTTAGGGGAGGGGTAGGTGGCAGTTTCCCAGAAACGTACAGTGTATAATGACCCAAAATTCTTATCTGTTCAACTCACCAGCAACTAACTGCATATACCCAGCAGTGTGTAAAGAAAGTACTGTTCGTTAGCTCGGGGCTAGTGGAGTTTGCTATTGGGCTAGTGAATTTGGTTACTAACTTGCTCGCTGATGGGCAAGTGAAGTTTTTGAGGAATTCAAATCACAGAAGAACTGTGAAGTCAATCTGCTCATCAAAAAGTTTTTGGGGCTAGTTGAAATGATGTTTGGACAAGTAAATGTTAGCTTCAGCTTGCCCGAATGGCAAACTGTAAAAATGACTTTCTTCACACACTGCCCAGCAACATGAAATCTTGGCCACAGCAGTAGTATGTGGTCCTGGCATTCCACAACAAACACACTTGGTTATTAACCCTTTAAGTCCCGATATCCACAAACAAATTCTCCCAACTGATCTCTGTACATTTCCTTACAGAATTAGTTGGGAGAAACTGATAACAGATCAGAGATTTTTCTCTTTGTGATCATTTTATTAATTCTCATAACCTCATCTCATAATAATGTATGGATATTGTTAGGAGAAAATTGATGTTGGCCACTATTGGGACTTAAAGGGTTAAACAAAGGATTATGACTACTAAGATGTATAGATCTTACTGTTGATCCTGACACAGCATGGCCTATGTTACTACCAAAACTAGATCGTAAAATAATTCTGATAGTAAATTAACAGTCACATACCATGCCTTTGATCCCTTCAGGGTACAAAAAGCGATTATATAGAGTATCCACAGTGTCATTAGCGTCAACATCTACACTTTTTTGAAGCAGGATAGGACCTGTGTCTAAGCCGTCATCAGCCCAGAACACACTGAAACCGCCCTGCTTGTCGCCCTCCATTAATGTCCTGAAAAAAAAAAAAATCCACATTATATTCATGGTTTACATGAGGCAGCATCCCCAAGTAGTTAAAGAATTAGACTTGCAATTTGGAGGCCCTGAATTCAAGTCCTGCACTATTCACTAGCTGGATTTTTGCTCATGGTACAGTCAAACCCTGTTCAAACGGACACTGAGGGGGCCATAGAAGGTGTCCGTATTAAAGGGGTGTCTGCCCCAGGGGGGGTAGTACTCCGCAATTCAAGTGACAGGGATGATCAAAGATTTTTGGGGGGTTTGAAATCTCTGATTTCAGGATTTTTTTGGGGGGGAAAATTTTGGCAAACTTATTTTTTGGGGTAGCTTGATTCAAGCAGGGATCTTTTTTGGATATTTGAAACTTATGTTTCTATTTTTATTATTACATCATTTAATGCTTTCTGGAAATTTTTATGGCTCGGAAATTCGGCATGGGATTTTTTTGGTTTTGTTGCAGGCCCTAGGGATTTTTTGGGGGTTCTGATTTTTGCCCCCATTCGATCATCCCTCTCACTTGAAATCCGGAGTAAACACCCCCCCCCCCCCGCTTAAAATTTTGCAGACATTCCAACTGTAAAATCTCAGTCTTAAGTACATCAATCACCTTAAAATTGGCTTTCTAGTTAGATTATTTTCTCGTTTACGTCGCATCCCATAATTTGTTTTGCATTATCAAGACCTAAAAACAACGAAAAAACTGTTGTCCCGAAAAAATTACAAGAATAGTTATTGTAAATATAGTTACCAGTGTTGAGTTTTGGAATGTCTTTCCCTTGATGATCCACATTTTATATAATGTATAAATTAATACCGACAGACCAAAATACTGTACATTTATCTCAACTCTTTTGTCTAGTAAAACTAAATATAAACATCAACAACGGCACCAAAACAAAATGGCGGCTGCCATGTAAAAGGTCACATTCTATAGGTCATTTCAACCATTTTAAAAATAAGCAGCTCAATGAGACAAACGAAGAAAAATAGATTTTAATAACTGAAAAACATTCTGTAAAGAAAAATCAAGCTAAACAAATATGTATACAGTCGGAGAAGTTAACATCTCTCTATGGTAAAACGAAAAGGGAAAGTGATATGGGAAATTTCAAGGTCTTCGCAGCCGACATGCCGGCCGGTCCAGCTTCATTTCAAAAGCCCCTTTTTATTGGGTACATTATCCCTGTTTGACTGGTTTGAAATTATCTCTTGCAAGCCTCAAAATTATCTGTTTATCTTATTCAACGGTCTGTTAAAACGACAACGTGTTCAGTCCAACTATCAATGATCGAAATCAACACGCTATTCAATAGAGTTGTTTTTACTTTTTGACCTTTATAATTCCCTAGAGCATTCAGCTGTGTTAAAGAAAAGAGCTATTGAACTTCTTAACAACAAATCAACACGTTTTGATTATAAATAACTTAAGCTTAGGGTAATGAAATTGGCATCCCACAGAATTAAAAACTTGTGGTTTTCCTTGTACTTTGCGTGACCATGAACGTAAGAAAAACTCACCAATTTATCGCAGAGGCACCTCTGTGTCTTGGAAGCAGAGAAGGATGGTAAATAATAGACCCATGTTTGGGAAAGTCGATCACATTCATTGGTATGAACTGCGAGCAAAATGGTAGAACGTTAAGTTCGGCTCCGCACGCTTTGTATTCGTCGACCACTTCCTCGATAGGTTCTCCTTGGGAACGCCATCGTTTAAATTTGAAGACTTTGACTCCGTCTGCCTCTGCTCCCGCTGCTAAAATATCAGGCTTGCCTTTTATGTCAGGGACGGTGAAAACGCCGACGATTTCGTGACCTTTTGCGCGAAGGCTTTTGTAAACTTCCAAGCCAAACTGCGACTGTCCGATCACGGCGACTTTCAGGGAACCCATTGCGTTGCGTGTTGTGTAAATGTTTCTTGCCAATCTTGCTGTTGTTACCTGTGCAAAACGAAAGGCAGAGAGCATTATTCGCACAGCCTTGCAATAAACTCTCGATTGGCAGGTTTAATGGACGTGCTCTGTCCACGAAAACCGCGCAATTGGCGATCAAAAACACAGCCCGGCTACTGTACAAGTTTTTTCTTCAAAACTTGTTGGGTATATGAAGTACGCGCCAATCACAAAACACTACGCGACATAACCTGAAAGACTCGTTTGGTGCAACTAACTCGGGGGCGGTTTCGGGGGTGTGTAAATCTTATTGTTCTTTCATCTCTAGCTCTCGTGGTCGATTTTACAGATGATCGATCGCATAAAATTACTACGTTTAGTTGTGAGACATATAGCACTTAAGCATACAACATATCTTACATTTTGTAAAGTTTACAGTTGCTATTACAATTTGCTATTTATAGCAGGTAGAAACACAAGACTACTCAAGTGAGTCATGAAGTGTGACGAAGAGAACGTGAAAATATCTCAACCCATGATCACGTCCTTCCACTGGGTCAATCACCTTGGTCAATCGCCAGCAAAAAAAGGAATTTTTTTTTTCTTTGTCAAAGAATGAACGCATAAAACCTGTCTTTTTCTAGGAAAACTGGTTCAAAAAACTCGTGGGATTTAGAAAATGAAGGCATGCCTGAAAATATTAAGAGTATTTCGTGACACAACCCAAAGGATCAGATAACGACAGTCTTGCTACGTTTATCCTGAGACAAATTTTCTTTCGTGCTTTTCTTTTGGTCGTTATTTAGGCAACATCAATCACTGCAACCTGAAATTCACTTACCGAGACTGCGACCTGAGAAAACGAAATTTACGGTAATGAAAGAAGTGTCGACGTTCGTGCGATTCTTTTATGCACTTCCACCCGCGATCAAAAATCAAATGTAAATGGCTCGAGCAAAACAGGTTTCCGGAAAAATATGACAATCACAAGGCCAATATAGGGCCAGTCTGGGCCCTTATTATGAAGACTGATAAGAAAAAATAGTCATAACTCAGAAGCATTATCACCAAATCGCCTTTGTAAGTGACGTAATTAACAACTGTGAAAAACGACGCGTGGCAATAAATACCCACACGCTAACAAATTTTCGGAACCTGGCTAGGAATGAAGCTGCTCAAAGTTATACGAGGATGCATTTTAATCTCTCTGCACAAAAAAGAAAATTTTGATAAATTCATTTTAGAATATTTGACCACACCACAATCAATTATCTTTTCTAATTTGGGGTAACAGTGATGAGCATCTATTTTCCCCTTACAATACCTTTACTTAATCAAACATAAATGGTGTGGAGAATGAGTATGGTAATTTTGGATTACCTTGGAAGTGCATATTGCCTTTTTGTCCAATTCAGTAGTATCACATTTGATTTTGATGGGTCTGTGTAGGACCACTGGAAGGTTGAGCCCTCCATGTGGCTAACCATGCATTCTGCTGTGCTGACTCCTTTTAGTAATTAAAGACAGAAGCCATATGAAAGAGGCTCTCTTAGGGGGTTACATATACCCCTGGAGGGGGGGGGGGTGATTCCCATATAAAAGTGATAGGGATGCTTGCGGTCTCTCATTTAGGGTGTTTGGGATGGAGAGTGTTTGTTTCAAAATAACATGTCGTTTTTGCTAAAGATTATGCTAATTTATGACAAATCACTATACACCGGCCAATCTCCATTAGCAGTCACTTTTTGGTACCCTTAGCTGTAATCATCAGCCAGTCAAAAAGGAGACTCACCAGGAGTCTGGGATTATTGTTTAATTATACATTTCTTTTGAGAAAATAATAAAAAAAAATGCACCATCACACAGAACAATTTTAAAACACTTAACAGTTGTTCCCTGGGGGAGCAGTTACCAGAGGCAGATCCCTGAATTGGCATGATCCAATCTTTAATTCAGAAAACATGGTAGGAAAGTCATTTGTGGCAAATTGCATCATCCCCCATACTACAGTACCCCCAGCTCCCTCCCCACTTGCAGCTATACACTTAAATCAATTTGATATTAGTTTCCTTACTCCCTTACCATGTAGATGCGTTCTACTCATAAAGGATGCACCCTTGGAACATCCATCCTCCTATTGTGCTTGGTAACAAAGGCTTTACTGAAGTTGTCAATGCCAATGTCTAGCCTGTGAGCAAGCTCTCTGGGGTGCTCTGGTGGTGGGGAGGAAAAAGGAAGGATAGCTTGCAATTATGTCTCTGGAATTTAAATATCTGCATAAAAAAATCGATGCAAAATGCTGATTGGTGGAGATGACATTAGTAATGACGTCATTACCCTTGGCCTGTGCTTTCATGTGTTTTTCAATGTTTTTTTACATTATTTTGTGCTTGTTTATGCTTCACGCTGATTGGCGGAAATCTGACAGCTCAGTCGACGGGGAGTCACAGGAGAATTGGAGGTGGAATTCAAATTGCAGAGACAAAGTTGCAAGCTCTCCTACCTTTTCCTGCCCCACTGGAGAGCGCCCCAGAAAGCTTGCTCACAGGCTAGTTAAGGTCATGATGCAAGTGTATGAGTGCCAGTTCTGACAACCCCTCTTGAGACATCCTGAATCTGAGATACAATTTGATTCTCCGCAGAATTTCAGAGCCAAACAAGCGGTAAAAAACAACCACAGGAGTGATAGGGGGGTCTGGACCCCCCCCTGGATCTGCCCCTGGTTACTTTTGTTTCCTAAGAACCTTTTGGCAACTGCTTGAAAGAGATGTTCACTTAAAATAGGTGGTCTCAAAAGGCTTTGACTGTAGCACTACTTACTCACTATAGAGGTCAAGAGAGTAAAAAAGATGATAAATGTAGCTTAAATATTGGTCTATAATTATTATAGACCAATATTTGGATATGATCAAAATTCATACTTGGCACTAGAGCTTGGGGGAGTAAGAAAAATGTTGTAAGACAGGGATGAGTAATAAAATTCTCTAATTTTATTTCCCCAAGCGTTAAAGTAAAGTATGAATTCGATTAATAGCATAAGGAAATTGACCTATTTTGAAACAGTGTAACCCTCCCCCACCCCACCCCCACATGTCTCCCTGCCTGCCTGAAAAGTACAAAGGTTGTTGCGATCTCACAGCCTGCACGTTAAAAAAAAGATGATGAAGCTATAGCCTTACCTTTCCTCTCTGTATCAACCAAAGTCAAACGAAAAAATCATTTACACCTTGTGGCAGCATTTTACAATCCGAATAAACGATGAACGCACAAATCCCAGTCGAACTTTGGACAGGCCATTGCGTTGGCACAACAACTACATCAATTGTCGGGTCTATTTCAAAGCCGATCGCTTCCATTTTCCTAAATGAAGAACATTTCCTAACCTTAGACAAGGAGGTTCGAAATTTGTATTCATTTTCCCCTTTGAAATCTTCAGATCAGTGACAAACTTCACGCAGTGTACGGTCTAAACTTTTTGAGGATGTAAATTCCCATCACGGACAACAGATCCGTTTTGTGGAAACGAGGCTCAAAGGCGCCAAAATGAAAACTAGTTGCCAGTCCCCTACACGCTTGTAAAAAAACGGAAGCAGTAACAAATCCACTGAAAATAAAAGAGATAAAAAGTGTTTTAATGGCGAGTAAGTGGTTCAAACAATCAATTTCAGATTCCACAAATCATTACTCTTGGTATTTCATGTAGGCTGGACTTAAACTACGAATTTCGGAGAATAAGAGGTCAGGAGTAGTTTTTGGCCTTGCTTTTAACCACCTGGCCCCAGTTGTTCAAAGAGGTCTTCAAAAGGTGGAAAGCGCTATCCACCGGACAAATCTCTATCCAGTGGATAACGCAACTCATTTTCCTAATTAGTAATACTTATCCACTGGATAGCGATTTATCCGGTGGATAGCGCTATGGAACGTTTGAACAACCCAAATCAGGTGTGGCTGATCACATATTATGTATTATATCAAATCTTCTATATGCTACTAACCTCTAAGAAACATCTCACTCTCATGTTAATACAAACACACATGTGTTAATTATTTCTAAGAGAGAGGCAAAAGAGGAAGCTGAGTGAGATGATTGCACAAGGAGAGGCGTGGCAAGGACGGGAGACTATATGGACGTTTTCAGCAACTAACCTGAGATCAGGCTCTATTTTCGTTTCGCTTTGAAAATTACATTCCGGCGGGCACGGCGAGCGGTAGCCGTTAGAGAGAATGTACGAGAACCGCTAAAATTGGGCCTGATCTCAGGTTACGCGTCAACCGGAAGTGGACTTTTCACAATCTGGGGCAGTGGTCTTTCCCAAATTTTTTAGCAAATCGTCTCTATAAGAGTAAAGATACTTATCTATCTATCTAGCATTGTAAATTTGGTAGCGTCAAGGCAGGTATAGCCCCGCTACTGTTTTAATTTTAAAATTTGGTACTCAAGATTTTACTGATCCAGTGTACTAAAGATCCGGCTTCACTGGTTTGTCGTTGTGGTTTTGCCTTCTCAAGTGTTTCAGGTGAAAGGGAACGGGATCACTTCCGGTTAACGCCCGTTGCTGACTTCCGGTTAACGTACTAATTGCGCGTTCGAGGGCACGGTAACCTGCGATCAGGCGGTCCTTCTTCCCTTTTATTAGAAACGCCTGATCGCAGGTTAAGAGCACGGCTATTTCTCGCCTAGTAACGTCTAAGAGTTAAGATTAGATAGAAAAAAAACATTCAAAGATAGTAATGAGCTGCAAACCAAAGTATGGCCGAGAATTCAGTGACTGCGGTTGTTTAATTCTATTTCACCAAGTACAAAACTACTTACATATTGTACAAAATTGATAACATACATTTGTTTTTTTCGTTTTTTTATATACAAATGTTTTCAAGCTGTAGAAGCTTTAGCCCCCAAGAAGGAATTGTAACTGTTACTGTCTGGTAGATGACACCTGTCAACAACAGCCAAAAATATAAAGAAGTCTATTTTTGGGCGTACATCATATCAGTGGTTGACAAGTCCGTGTCGCTCTCTCTCTGGCCGTCTCTAAATTGCAACCATAACTCGGAAAACTTCCAAAGTCATCCAGCTCACTTAACTGGCTTAGAGAGTTAATTCAATAGAAAAGAGAAGTGTGACGTCACAAAACTTGTGAAATTATGGGACTGGTTAGCATGTTCACAAAGAACAAAATGAAAAAAGCCCTATTGCAAAAAACTCAGCCTGCTAGTGCATATTGGTGGGTAGATATAAGCACCAGTTTGCTCTGATGACTCCATACAAATCCTTGCAAAACTGGATTCCATCGTAAGGTTAACAATCCAGGCTTATCTTAGAAGGATTTATATAGAGTCATCAGAACATAACGTTGCTTATATCTCCTCTTCAATTTGCACCAAAAGGCTGATTTTAAGCAAGTAAACATTTATTCATCTTGTTCTTTCTGGATATGCAAACCAATCCCATAATTTCACATATTTAGTTTCTGTGACGTCATCACTTCTTTTCTCCATTCTCTTCCATCCTATCGTTAGCGTGACCATGGCAACCTTAGCTCTTTCTCAGATCTCTCTCAATCCTGACCGTGTGATAAAATCTTACTGGGTTCCAGTCGCCCTCTTTTTTCATGTTAATGAGACTAATTTTTCAAAAATTAAAGTCTACTATCTTGGTTGGCTCTGGTTTTTGTCATAACAAAATATCACTAATTTCTGACTACCCTCGAAGAGAATAATCATCTCTTGGGTGATTTTTCCTCTGATATTTCCTGCTGCTCAGAATCTTTTTCTGCATGAGCATCAGCGTCGTTTTTCACTTCCACGTTGCCTGCTCCGATTACTGTGACGAAAAAAAAAGAAAACGTATTAGAAATAGCGTTTTTATTAGCTAGAAAGCAAACTTGAGTAGAGTGATAAACAGTCCTTGCTGCAAGGCGGGATTTATCCTCTTCTTGAATTTTCATCTCTAAAAGTGTGAGGATTGCCGAAGGGGAAAGGGGGAAGTGTTGGGTTGCGCCTGCTTGGTTATTAGACGTCTCCCCTTTTTTTTTACAAAGTACAGTGGGGGTAAAGAAAGTAGGGGGACAGTGCGTCGCCACCGTTCTTCTCCTTCCCATGATGCCTTCTGATTCACTTATTTCCATTCATACACTTCGCCCCGCGCGATATGTCGAAGTGCCGTCCTGTGAAGAAGACTGGTGTCGCGCATTAGTGAGACCACTCCCCTCTCAATAAGCTATCCAGGGTTCGTATATCACGAAGGCGACGTCAAGCTATTCGTCTCCGCCATCGGTTGTTTTTTGTCTTCTTCCGTTTGTCAAAAGCTCATTAATGAGCTCCTATCCTTGATCCGAGAAGTTTTTCTCTGATACTTTGTTTCCTCCGTCTTCTTAGCTTGAGAAAACAGCCGACATTTCGCAGCACTGCACAACCACTGGTTTCCCCGCGAATAGACGACTGAGAAACAAGCCCAGAAATTCCATACTGATGACGCTTCACTACCCAGATCGGAGTGGTACTTCTGATTGGTCAAGGTGTAGCGTGAGAAATTTGCATCAACCAATTAGAAGCACTACCCAGATCTGAGTAGTGACGCGTCATCAGTATGGAATTTCTGCGCTCGTTTCTCAGACGTCATTTCGTTGGGAAAACAATGGTGGCAACACGTAATGTCGGCTGTTTTCTCGGACTACTGTGAGTGTACCGTCTCCCAAAAAACCAATTCTTCCAATACTTCCTCGTTCCCAGGGCTGTTCCCTCAGAAAATGGGTGTGGCGTGGAAGTCCCTGGGAACGAGTTTACCGGAACGCGCGGGGGCTGACCAAGCGAGACCTTAGAACCCCTCGATGTTTAGGGGTTAAACAATATACATTTATACCTTCTCTTTTCCTCTCGTGAGACGCTGTTCCTTTTCCAATAATTAATACTGCTAGGTAAGCGCCAAATGCAGCGAAGCAGAGAATGCAGCCCTCAGCCAGAAAACTTATCGCCCCCACATAGTCGAATACTTTGCCCACGATGAGTGGTATGATCATCTCTCCAATAGCGGCGCTTACAACAAACATACAAGTCACTGTACCTAAAAACGGAAGAGGAAAAGATGGTGAGCTTTAAAGCAGCGGGTTTTTAAGGATAAAGCTTAACAGGCTCTATGCTAACAAGTGCGTAAGTACAGCAAACTCTTGGGTTATGTTCAGACTATTCTTGGTTTGCAACCACGTGACAAGGCGGCCATTTTTGGGGTCAAAACAAAAGAATATTTCCTCGAAGAATTTACATGAAAATAGAGTTTAGTTCTCAGAGGAGAGAAATGCTTTTGTTCTTGACCACCAACATGGCCGCCGTGACGTCACGTGCAAACCAGGAATACCGAGTAGCTTTCCGTGGCAGCCTCCTCCTCAGGCGCTTCGTTTTTCGCATGGCAGAGGCGAGCGCGAAACGAGTGACTGGTGATGAGCCGCAAAGGACCATGGGAAGGGTATAGACGACAGGCTAAGCCCGTTGTCTCCTTCCCGCCTTCCTTTGCGCGCACATTTTCATCAAAAGAGAGACGTCTGGGTACGAGGCAGTTTCCGTTATAGTATCAACACCTAGATATTTGACTCTCCACCTTAGAGACCGGCACGGCGCAGTTTCGCTTTGTTACAGAAATCGCGCGAAAATCATCGTTCTCATGTGTTAAAAGCCCTATTCGGTATGGTTTTCGTACCGGCGCAAAAGCTAGCCGGCATAGTGCGAATATAGGCTAGGTTAGCAAGAGGTCCAGAATAGGTCCGCAATGTGTATAGCATTAGAGTGTTGATACAATGGAACCTCTTCGAAAGCGGATACCCATGGAATCAGAAAAATTGTCCGTTTAGGGAAGGTGTCCGTTAAGGCAGGTTCGACTGAAGATAACTTTCTGTTTGCGGGGAATAGCCGACCGTTAACGTCGGGAATGCTGTCGTATTGTGACTCGGGGTTATGGCTCCACATACAGGACAATTAATGAGGATTAGCAACTAGAGGACAAAGCCAAAAAACAGATACGCTGGCACTTGTCGTGGTTGATTATAGCCAGTGCGTCCGTTTTGCATTTTGGGGATCCTTGGTTCGCGTCCCGCTATGACAGCTTACTTGATTTGTTTCTCGGTCGATTCTAGATCAAATCGCGGATCATGCTTATAACTAGCATCTTTATAACTAAAGATGGGGTCCTTGATCATGTTAAGTTATATTTGTACCATTTCTTTCCAATAATTTGCGTGCGGTGCCTGTAAACTAGCTGGAAAGCTAAGTGCAGTTCCAGTATACATGTAACCAAACCATTTGCCATTTTAACTTTTTCCAAATAGGTTAATCTTTGAACTTTTTGCAAAGGTCCCTTCTTCCTATAACCATTCTCCGGTTTTTTTTTAAAAATATTTTACAAATTATTACAGTACTATGAATTTTCCCCCAGTTTCAAGATCATTTTGTCAAGAGATGATCCATATTGTAGAGACAGAGATACTGAATTTTTCTGTGTTTAGGGTGACCCAACCCCAAGTACGGTGGTGCAATGCTGCCAGTCTTCAACCGTCTTTACCGTGTTGACTCCAAAATGGGTCAGCGTTCCAGTACGGAAACTGTCTGGGGAAATGCAACACCCACTATTACTTAAGCATACGGTACCTGTAACATTAAAATACTGCTCAGCTAGTGCCACACTTGTGGGAAACACGTTGCTCATGAAAAGACCAAATGTGCTAGTCCCCATCCACAGCGCAGACTCACTTGCTCTAAAGATTAACATTAATAAACTAGAAACCAAGCAACCAATCTGGAAAAAAACCCACAAAAACAAGCAATCAAAAATCGTTTGTTTAATCCTAATAATTTTCGACGTAAATAATTTGTTTAATCCTGACGATATTTGACATTTTCAATCCCGCTGAGGATTACAGAACAATAGTATTTGCATAAGCAACAAACATTATACGGAAAGTTCGCGTCTTATTTAAGACGCGTCTTATGTAAGACGCGTCTTATTTTTCCTCGTATCAATGATCCTATTGTTCCCTTTAACGCGATTGTTAGGGGCCTTTAGATACGAAAACATCGACGGGAACGAAGAAACGTAAGAAAAAAGAGCAATAGGTTTTAAGGTGATGTTTATACAGGGGACGATTGGCAACGACGATTTTTTGCGCAACACAGCATTTGCAATATTTAAACAATGTTGCTATCATTTGAATCAATGTCGCAATATTGCAACGCTGTTTTGTGCTAAAAATCGCCGTTGCGAATCGTCCCGAGTAGGCAATTAAGCAAAACAAAAATTTTGCACGTGCATCACACTTTTTTGTACATTGCATTGACGTCAGTGCACGACTACGACGTGCAAATGCTTAATTCCACGTTTTGTGGAGGACGTAAACAAGCTTCGACGAAATTTTCTTTCTCTTACTGAACTTGGACATGGTTCCTCAACTCCAGGAGTGTTCGCCTACATTTTACAAAGTAAGTGAGTTGCAATAATCGCAATGAACATTCAAGATTGAAAGAACGCGAATTCACTTTTTAAGCGACATTGTAACAACCGTCACCGTTCTCTGGTCTTTGGGTCTGTTCTAAACTAGGAACCACTCGTTTCTGAAACAAATACTGCGCGTGGGAGGTAAAACTCTTTTAGGTTCTTGGGTAAAGCTACCGTAAAATGGGAAACGTAAACGTGCAATTTGTTTTGCAACAATTGAAAGGCGATATTTCGAGTTTTACCACTCACTTAATTTGTTGTAAGGGAGATTTTATTCGTGGGTGGTAAAACTCTCAACATTGCTATTCAACGCGTTTTGCAGCAATGTTGCGACTGGAACAAAATGCACGTTTTTGTTGTCCGTCTTACCATATCTTAAAAAGCAAATTTTGAGTCCATAATACTTGTTTAACGCGCGGCCAAACCGCATTATTTGCGTCTTTAAGTACCAAGTTTGCTAAAACAATAGAGTGTTTTCACTCACGTGGCCAGCATCTATGCAAATTTATTGGAACAATAATAAAGTTTGTATAAGAAAAGAGTGCAACTCCCAGAGGATTGGTTTGGGACACCAACATGGCCGCTGTTCCATTGTTTTGGGACACCAATATGGCCTCCGTGAGGTCATGTGAAAACACTCTATAGTTTTTATTAAGTTTAGCGTGGGCCACCGCAGCATCGCCTGTACTTCATTATTTTCCCTCTCACTTGGCATTTATATGTTTTCTTTTCTCGATCTTGTCATCGTGTTTTTTCGCTTTTTCATGATCTGTACGTTTTTCTTTGACTACCCATGCGATTGGCACGGACTGCACGTCCTTCGTGATCACGTAGCTATAAACACGCTTTGCACGTTTCCCCATGCATTTCGCGGTTTTTTGGTTAATTTAGCTTTGCTTTGAAGCACTCCTTTTCCTTCCTTTTTCCCACCAGTGTGGATTATTAGGAAGGATATTGAAAGATCTCATGAAATTTACGGATTTAATTAAGGTATTTAATACCTCTAGGTCGAACATAAGAATCACACGGAAATTTAGGCCCCTTTTCCAGACGAATAGTTTTGTTACGTCCAACGCCCCAAAAGCTTAAACTGTGTTCCCGATCTATAATTTTAGAAGTTTCGATTGTTTTTTATCATGTCGATGTCGTTCTTTTATTTATTATTTTTTTTAAACAAATTACAATTTTACTGTAATGTATTCATGTATTGTTTCTGTTATTCGTTTCTTTCATTTTTCTTTATAGATTAGCTTATTAGTGGTAGTATTTTTAAGTAACCGTAATTATTTCGTAAATTATCGCGTCATTCAACCTCTAATTCAAGCTATTGGTTGCGATGTGATTATAAAAACTAAATCTATCTATCTATCTATCTATCTACCTATCTATCTATCTACCAGGTCGACAAGAAGCATAATTGCAGGAGACAAGAAAAGAGCGATAGGTATCGAAACAAGACGACCCAAGGCGAGAGAACCCTGAAGACAAAAAAAAATTAAGTAAGTAAGTAACAGATAAATTGATAAATAGGACATTCGGGCCATGTCTGTTCGCGAATCACTCTAGAGGAAATGGATATGAAGATATCTTCCTATAACACAAAGTATCGACTTATAAGAAATGAATTAAGTACTTTAGTTACTCAGGTTCGCCAATTTTGGAAGGGTCACCGCAACAGCGTACGACTCCTAATTACTGCGGGCCCGAAAAAGATAGTCCACCACACCAGGGCGTACATCACCTACTCCTTACGAACAGCTTGTGGGTTCTTTAGCGTCCAACAGAATTCTATATGTAAAAGGGTTGTGAGACAGGGACAACGGTTTATAGACCTTATATCCGAGAAGTACTTTTTTGTCACCTTGACTTATGAAAATAATCTAAGTTCTCGACTTATAGCTGTGTCGAGATCTCTACCTAAAGAACGAAACATTTCCCGACTTTTCCAAAAAAGAAAGTTCTAAAAAAAACACACAAGTAAAGAAAGGTACCTTGTGCTCAACCAACATACAGAAGTAAGAAAGGTACCCAGTGCTCATATTCACCCAATATACAGGAGCTGAAAAGGTATCCTGTGCCAATACTCATCCAAAATACAGACGCAAGAAAGGTTTCCTGTGCACATACTCACCCAAAATACAGAAGTAAGAAAGGCACCCTGTGCTGACGTCATTCGCAAAGGACTCTTGACTGCATAAGTATAAACGTACCCACCGTAAGAACCCTAAGAAGGGGAGGTAAAAAGAGAAGATATATGATTGGTCCCTACTATTTCCCGGCGTCCCTTGTAACCTGGGGATTAATATCCTCTGATGGGCCAGGAGTCCATGACCTAGAGAGCATCTTTCATGTACTCTTGTCACGGCGTTTTCAACGACAACTTTAATTATTTTTAGAACGATTTGGGCGCGAAAGTCCCTCAAACCAGTCAGCAAAATCTACTTATTACCACAGCACCGCATCTTCAAAGATCAATAGATGAATTTCTTTCCATACAAAATCA
Organism: Porites lobata; assembly: GCA_942486035.1. Lineage (NCBI taxonomy): Eukaryota > Metazoa > Cnidaria > Anthozoa > Scleractinia > Poritidae > Porites > Porites lobata. The sequence goes on along the minus strand of CALNXK010000240.1, from coordinate 601,044 downwards.
TCCTACCAAGTTATCAGTTCAGTACCTGCATTCCGTCATAGAGAAAAACTAAGAATGATGTCCAGAATGTGATGCACATGATCTGCGTTTTATTAGTTGAGTCATCGCACAGACCAGGCTTTAGAGTTTCTGTATCTAAGTGAACCTTGTTCTGCAAACCTAAAAGACAATATAAAATGTCTATAAGATACGTGCAAGTCTTAATTTAACTTCTGTGACTAGTATGTGATTGCTGAACCTATTTGCTCTTCAACCTCGTTCCCCGAGCTTTTTCTTTAGGTTGTCTTCACACTTTACCGGAAAGCAGTGTTCTCGCATTGTTCGTTTGGAACTCACCAAGGGTGTATATCGCGAACTGTTCACTCATAAAAGTTATTCTCCTGTTAAATTACCGTCTCACACACCGTCATGATTATAAACCGCGAGCAGTCGTAAGCCTATATAAGAACCACACATGGCGAGCGAAGTCGATAATCAAGCAGATTTATGGACATTTCTTTACGAATCTTGTGCATTAGCCGCTGGCATTTCGCAAGTCTCTCGCGCAAATTCTGAAAATTGCTGGTCTATCTTGATTGCCTAACCTCTCTGCGAATTAAGCGCAAAATTTTACCTTCTATATCTCCATCTGGGTTTTCATAAGTGCTATCTTTGCTTTCTGCTTTGCTGGCAGCTTGAGTTTTTAATCTATGCTCCTCCCACTTGTCTGTTATGACAATATATGCCAGACCTATAACAACTGGTAACTATATAGGAACAGGAACAAGTTAGTATGTGATAAGTAGATATCTGCACAGTGCAGACTCCTGTCGAACATCGGTCCTGCCGAACGGATTACTGCCAGTGATATCCTCGAATCGGCGGCTACTAAGTTTCAAGTTAAGATTAAAGAACCATGCACATAAAAGGGGTGAAACTGGACTCAATCAACAGATGTGACACTTAAACCTGACTATCTGACTAAGTCCGATGAGGTCAATTTTTTAAACTTTAAGTACGCAGTATTTAAAACGCAATGTAACAAACTTTGTAAAACATCTTCCGCGATTTCAATTTAACGCAAAAGTATGCAACACTGATGACAGCGGATGTATCGTCGAAAAATGTCTCGTAAATTAAAGAAAGTTGTGTTGTTTCTGTAACTATCAGGGGCACCCAACGAGAATATAGTTCAAAACCACATAAACATAGCATTATGAACGTACTTTAGTATTTAAACAGTAGATAAAGGCTTATTTTTATCCCCTGAAAATTTTTCATCTGTTCGGATTTCCTAGCTGAAAGTATAGTGATCCGAAAATTATAGGGATCAAAATTTACCTTTCCGAAAATTTCAGCCAGAAAAAAGGCTCCCGAAAATTCTAGGTGACCTTTTTAGGGTAAAAATCCGTTAAAAATGGACAAATATACCATTTTTTTGATGTTCGAAAATCCTAGGAGAAGCAGGCAAGCAAGAAATTTTACAGAAAATGATCCGAAAATTCTAGATCTCAAATCGTCTTCCGAACAGATAATTTTCCGAAAATTGTCGTTGGGTGCCCCTGAACTATCTGTATTGTTGCAGACCCTTTAAATCAACTGTCTCTAGGGAGCTGTCCGTCTCTAATCATTGGACATTTTAAAGTTACGATCAATTAGGACTGGGAAGGTGTTGTGACGAAATGCTTCATGGGACTGTTTTGAAGAGAAAAATTTTGACCCAGTTCCCTGCGCAACCTCGTAAGCCCCAAAAAAGAAGCCATAACTTCCCCGAAACATTCCCATAATGCAACCTGACCCAGTCTCCCGAGCAACTTCAAAATGGCCAATGCAGTTATCCATCAAGAAAGTCGAGTGTAAAAGCGATTGTGAATTACGGATAATTCACTTTATCATTCAGTCACCGAGCTTGTTTTTTGATAAATATCTTCGGGAGGCTGCCATTTTCACGCAAGAGCGATCGCAAGAAGGAGAAAAGCGTGCTTTCATATTTACGAATGAGCAGAATATTATTTGCAGCCAAACATAGCTGGACGACATTGCGCATGAGAAGACCATTATTTGTAGGCAGTTATTTGCAGGTCAAGTGGTTGGTTCTCGGCCAAAGAAAAGGAAGAAACATTTGCATCGAATGATAGTAGAAAATATCTCCAGTTACTTTATCGATACACATTGCTCACTAAGAAACCCTTCTGCCATTTAGGAGATACTGTAGGACATTTTATCTCGAGAACTTGATAACTTACATGTGCTAAAGCTATAATCCAATAAGCTACTTGAACTTCGCTCTTATATTTTTCTGGCTCAGTATAGAAAGTGTCTCTCATGTGATTGGTTGGTCTGTGTGATAAATGATGGTGCCCGCGATGCCCCATTCCACCGTAGGGCAGCGGATTCCCCCTCTTGGCCGCCGGCAGCCCAATATCTGGATGGGGAGTACCACTGAGAAAAGGTTCTGCTATTAGCGGGCTAACGAATGCACCGAAGCCGTACGAAAAATAAAGAGCCTGAAAAAAATAACAACAGTGACAAAATTATATCTTGTTTTACGAATAGGAAGGAAGCTAACTAGGCACAGTTGCAAATTCTCATAGAAACTGCGCGTTACAAATTTCTATTAATAATAATAATAATAATAATAATAATAACTGGACAAATTCTTCTTACCTGTAAGTAAGGAGAAACCTGAAGCAGAAATAAAAGGGAAATTGAATATTAGCCAAGTGTGGAATAATTATAAGCGGGAACTGTTTGATTATCATGCAAGAAACGTTCTATACGTACAAATAACTGTAATTACTATTCATTCAAAATATTTCCCCGTTGGTGGTTTGCCTAAATCTGCCAGCTAGTTCTTCATGACCAGCTATTGTTATCCAAATTAGAAAGATGTTGACTATTACTCTATGGTTGACGTGGAGCGTAAAACAGCAATGATGCTGAATAACGGCGCGCAAAGACAACCGCGCGGTGGGACTCAGCTGTTTCCGTGAGAAAATCACGTGGTGGAAGAGTACTAGTTCACACCAAAATGGCTCGATTATTGCATCAAAAAAAGCCAGAATACACGGTAATACCACATGAGGGGTGATTACAAAAGTTCTGTTTCTTGAAAAATGTCTGCGAGAAAAAACCCGGCCATTCCATGAAGCTGTCGAGGAATAGGCAAACGTTTTAAAGATTGGAATTCTAAATGAAGGAACATTGAACAGGGACGCCGGCTGCGAACTCCCTGCGATCTATCGGGACTTTATGTCACGTGATTCACAGTATAGATCAGGTGACAAAACGTCGAGTGCAACACTTGATAACCTAAGATGCTGTGATAGAAGCGAAAGCCTCTGCCAGTTTAGTAAGTTTCCTATCCTGGGATTTTAAACCTCGTCATGTTAAAAAATAAGACAATTCTACCTTCTTGCCATGAATCCCAATAAGCTGTACGTTAGTAGCGGTGTCTAAAATTCCAACTGAGAATCCCGCCGCCGCTGTTGACAAAATGAGCAGCCATAATGTCCGACATATTGGAATTACGGCCAGAAAAATAGCGTTCAGTAACAGAAAGCACAGAAGCATAAAGTTACGATTGATATCATATCTGAGGAGAAAAGAGAAAAGTACATTAAATACTCCTTTACAAGTAAAATAATTATTTTAGGAAACCACAGCTAAGAAGCTTTCATTTGAATGGTCACACTTTAAGATTTCATGCACAGACTTAAAAGATTGAATCACCTTGAACAGCATAATAAACAGTACCACAGGAAAGTACTGCTCAGTAGCTTTCATTTGAATGGTCACACTTTAGGATTTCATGCACAGACGTAAAAGTTTGAATCATCTTGAACAGCATAATAAACAGTACTACAGGAAAGTACTGCTCAGTAGCTTTCATTTGAATGTCACAATTTAGGATTTCATGCACAGACTTAAAAGTTTGAATTACATTGGCTTTCCGTCCTGTACACCCTAAGTGGGACTAAAATCGCAGTTTACACCCTTAAACGTGCGTGCGCACGGATGCGTTACACTGGTGTGCGCGGGCTAAAATCCTGCGTACAAGCACGCAAGGCGAATAGTCGTCGTACATTTGTCGTCCGCACTTATTGTCAATGGCCAATTAAGTTATATGGATTATTTTTTTATTTTACTATTTGAACGGGACACTTTAAAAGAAAATCAAGATAACCTACTAAGAAGTTTGCATGGCTAGATCTTAATTCGATTTCTCAGAATGAAACACAATGAAGAGGTTTAAATGTAATGCGTCCGCTTAGATGCCCGAGTGCATGCTAGTCTATCGTATAGGGTAATTCCTGGACACCATGAAAAAGATGGTCAACGCGTACAGAACTAAGGCAACAACAGAAGCAGACTTGGAATCACGGGCTTTCAAAGATGAAAATCTAGAAAGAATCACTCTTAAACCTGCTGAGTCTGCGACCAAGTAAGAAAAACCGGTTTTACCTGTCAACGAGGAAACCAGCAACAATGGCGCCCACGAAGCGGAAAGTGGACTGCGTGAACAATAGCCAGGCGAGGGCATCAATTATGTCAATATTTTCAAAAAATGAAATCAAATAATCCGTGAGAGTCGGCCCAGCCATTCCTACTGACATACCGAACATAAAGAAGGTGCTAAAGTAGAGAAAATGAGCGAAAATTGTTCTACAATGAGGCGCGCAAATTTGTCGTAGTCCATCGACGCGACCTTCAGCGTAAGACTTAAAATTTTCCCATAGCACTGGGAAAATGACTTGTCGAAGCATTTCTTGTCTTGTGTTGAGCTGACCTCTCTCAACTGTCAATTCAACCTCTGAATGATTTGTCAGCGACTGAAATCAGTGCCAGACCTAAAAAAAAATCGATAAAAAAAAATCTCGAGAGTTTTGCCCTTGGACGGACTGTCTGACGTGCAGTTATGACGGTTTGTCAGAAAACCGACAAGAGTTCTTACGCTATGCTGAAAATTATGCCAGAAATTCTTTCATCAAGTCCAAGCCTTGATCAGCCAGAGTCTTCGTTGTGTCCACGTAAAGCCAGAGAAGTGTAAACTACAGCACCGTAATCTCGGCAGCAGGTCAAACCTGCCTACCATTGTGACATCTATACACCTCTGTTGAAATGTGTCCAGTTTGGGTTAAATTTCGTGGATAGCCGTCTTGGTAGTTATGTCGACTTTTCCCTTGGAGATATTATTTTCTCTACTTTATGTTTGTATCAGGTTGCTTGTATCAGTTTGCAGACAAACAAAAGAAACAGTAAGACAATAAACAGAAAAAAAATATTTGTGTTTGTGGTACCAGTTGAACAGCAGGTAGTTAATTTAAGGCCAGATCGGCTACACTTAACAGTGAAGACAACTTGATCCGCGCACCGTACAGGTGTTGGATAAAACTAATAAGCCAAAATGTTCTATATTCGAGACCACTTAACTTAAGTTATAAACTTCAAGAGGCCGTCCGTCATTTCATGTAACGTTTTGAGCCTGTTAATGAGACCTAAAGTGTTAACACTGAAATGAAAGCTACTGAGTAGAACTTTCTCGTGGTACTGTTTATTATGGCTGCTGTACGAGGTGCTTCTAGCTTTTGAATCTGTGAATGAAATTTAACGCTGTTCAAGGGGTTTGAAATCGAAAGCATCCCGTTCAAATCGTCTACACGAATTCGCTCCGTCGTACCCAAAAAAGCGTTTTCAAAAACCTTCAAACAGATGCCATTTCGTTGAGGGGATTCACTGGATTCGTGTAGACGGAAGGCCGATACGCGTAAAAAATCTGCGGTTTCAAAAATATCTGGATTTATGGAGACTGGGCCTAACTCTTGAGTAAACTAGTGAATTGGATCCTTAATAGTAGACATTCAGGATTAACAACACGTACTGAAAAGTACTACGCGGACAGGAGCAACGCGGAGAAGTAACTCTTAGTCCTGCGATACTGTTTGTACTATTATGCTTTACTAGGTTGTTACAACTTTTGATTCTGCGGCAGAAATCTTTAAGAGTGACCTTTAAAAGGAAACTGTAAAACATTACTTTTCCTGTACTATTTATACGACCACATAGTTGCAGGAGTCTCTACTTGTCACTAGATTTAAAACTGACTTGCATCCCGGGAAGGCTTCCCATAATGCCATTTTTTTTTTTTTTAAAAAACCTTTTGGCGTAAGTTTAGGTGATGTTTGGTTTTTTCTACTTTTAATTGTTGATAGAATCCTTATGTCATATTCAAACAAAAGCGACTGAGCAGTACTTTCCTGTGGTGCTGTTTATTATGCCTTACAAGGTGGTTCTAACTTGTGAGTCTGTGGATGAAATCCTAAAGTGTGACCATTTAAATGAAAGCTACTGAGCAGTACTTTCCTGTACTACTGTTTATTATGCGTTACAAGGTAGTTGCAATTTTTAAGTATGTTGAAGGAATTCTAAATCGCTAACATTTTAATGAATTATCATGCCGTTCACGGCTGGTTGAAATCTAAAGAGGGACTTGTCAATGAAAGCCACTGAGCCGTAACTATACCTTCCCCCTGTTGCTGTTTATTATGCCCTTTAAGGTGGCCCTAAAGTCTTTAAATGTAATTCCCAAGTCTGCTTCAACGACTATCAACTTTGAAGTAAAGCGAATTTCCGTAGAATATGTGGCCGAAATCTTACCTGTCCAATAAAATCCCCGCTACGCTCGCTCCCAACAGTGCGTACGCCGCTTGAGTAAAAAACAACCAGCTCATCATATCTAGACCATGGTGAACCAATTGGCCTAACTCCATCAACGTTGGTCCCAAAATAGCCATTGTGGTTCCAAAAGAAAAAAAGCAACCGCAATACAACACTGTGATCAGCACTCGGCGCGGAAAACAAGCGTTACGTCCGTTTGTACTTGAGCGAATGTGATCGGAATATTTGCTGTTCTTTTCCGCCCGGTCTCGAGCGATAGTCAAGCCAAGAAGATGTACAAAGCTCATAACTTTCTTTCCTCTTCATGTGTGAAGGGAGCTTGTGTTTAAAATCTCCAACTAGAGGACATATTTGTAACCAACGAACGAGAACAGCGCGAATTCCGCTACACAATTTTACTCTCTCCACCGTGGGATTTTGCTCTTTCAACGCGTTGAATTCTATGTTCTCGGGTTACTCAAGTTTTCTCTAAATGTAAGAGCCATGACTTTAGACTTTGGCCATAATCACTTCGCCATGATCGTCGATAATATTATTTTTCAAATATGGCTGCCTTTTGGCGGTTGGTGTTAGTAATTTATTATTCATATAACTTTAATAACTAGTAGCATGTACTTGTTTTATAAACAAAAAGAAAGTTTTCCACCACAAAATACCCCTTCGTCTTCTCTGCAAAAGAATATTTTCATTTAATGAGTGAATTATTGGCACTTTATGATTACAAGATGTCTAGAAGTATCATTGACTGGCAGAGAAACGAAGTGATTAGGTTTTAAAAAAGTGAAAAAGTTCTCGCGTAGGGTGATTGTTGTTTTACTTTCGATCATTCTTTCCTTGTGAGCGAAGAAAAGGAAAGCAGGTTAATTATTGGTTCTGAAATAAAAACAAATTTCTTTTGGCAGAAATAACAACCTGCAAGTAGACAACTTTGCCAAGACCAGGTTTAAGACGTCTTTAGGACGAAAATTACGAAAGTTTTCGTTCTTTACCTCCGTGTAAATCCCAGATCATACCTGTGTGGTCTTATGTGGATGCTGGCTTTTCATCGCTCTAAACTAGTGGAACTCTTTCGAAACGGACATCTACCTAAAAGGACACTTGGAGTTGGTCCCTACCGTTCTTAATCCCTAATCTTTTATTTTTTTAATGTGGACAGTCTTGTATGACCGACACTTAATGCCGATTCCGGAGGCGTTCGTCTTGAGTTAACTACATATGCGCAAAACTAATTGTTTTATCTCTCTACCAAAATACAGTGGAACCTCGATTTAACGAACACCTGTATAACGAAGTTCTCGATGAAACGAACGATTTTCTTTACCCCAGTAACAGTAAAATATTGAAAAAGAACCTCGATATAACGAAACCTCGTTCTAGCGTACAAATTTTGTCAGTTACTTGGCCCTTCGTTAAATAGAGGTTCCACTGTCGTTGAGTACAGCAGTCACCAAAGTTTATTTTTATCCGAGTATATATTACATGACAGCGAAGGCCCCAGCACCAAATCAAAGTGACGCGTAAGAATCCAGAAACCGACCAGCTACCAAAAAACAATTTGAGTTTCCGAAAAATCAAAAGGCGCTTTAATATCGACCAAAGATATCGGCTGACCAAGGATTATGGACTAGCCGAAGATAACTCAGACATTTGCGGGATTTTGACGCACACTTTTGCGTTTGGATTTTTTTCATGCATTTGTTTTCAGCGTTAGTAAGGACGTCTTAGGACAAGTTTGTGAAAGCTGCATTGAGGGACAAAGTGAAGAGACACTTCCATGAAATGGCCTTCTTTTTGCATAGTGGACATATCTAATCCCAACTCCCGTACCCCCACCCCTCCCCCCTAACCAATGTTACATTTTATATTTTAAGCCTTCAGGAACCCTGGGGATTGACGGAGTTTAAACAGAATTGTATGAAATTAACGAAATTGTTCAGTGATAAAAGGGCGCGTTTTAGGCAAGTGTGGCAACTACTTTTGGCACCGATTGTGGTTTCGATGCGGTAGCCTCTATGCGAGATCCTTCACATAACACCCTTAGGTATCCCTATTTGCGCTCCGAAGTTTATCTTATTTTATAAGTTTTCTATACTAACACTGCATTTCAGGACAGTGTTTACGTACTGAATTTGACATTCTTAGTGTAGTATTCTAAATTTCCAGTTTTGTCTCCAACTGAATAAGCATTGACCAAGAGAAATATAAACATAAAAAGAACTTCAAATATTTAATAAAATTCCTAGCTCTATACAACAGAGAACCTACTTATAAAATAATCTTTTGAAACAAGATTGCAATTGAAAAGAAAATTCTCTCGTCATGAGAGCCAACAGAACTGGGTACAAATTTGCATCATATCAAATAACTTCTTGGCCTAGAGCAGTAGAGGAATGACAAGATCCTCTCTTTTGCGTGGACTTGCCTTCACCGTCTTCGGTCATTAAGGAGACCATTTTAGCAGTTAAAACATATATTCTTCTAGAATCAAAGCAGTAGTGTACCGTCATTACATAATTTTTTACAGCAGTTATTTTCTTAAACAGATTCGCCGGTAAGAAAAATTACATTCTTCCTAGTGATTGGTTAACTTTGTAGTTCCGCCACTCTGTGAACTGGTTCGCTTCTGATTGGCTCTTCGTTTCCCGCATTTTCGTCTCCCTCTTCGCACGTGACTAGCGGCGTGTACTCACAATCATCGCAGGCTTGGTTACAATGACATAGGCGCTTAACGGCACATCGGTATAGGTCGTGCACTGTAAGAAAAAGCCACTTGTCATTAAGAACGGTTTCAGGACAGTTTTTGTCAAGGTTAAGGTTATGTTCTCACTATACCAGATTGTTGGTTTTCACATGACGTCACTAAAATTCAAACTAAAAAACTATCGATCCTACTGAGATTTTACTTTCACGATGCATTAGAGCAGCTGAAAACTAATTTTTATACAAAGTTTCGCTTCAAACGGGTTCTTGGTTTTGTGATAAAGTACGCTTAACCTAAGCTTTTGGTGTTGCCATTTAATGACGGCTGATCAGCATCAAAGGTTTAAAAAAATGACTTATTTCAGAAATTTTGCTCAAACAAATTGATGTAAACGGAGTATTACTTTAATGTTTATGAATTTCAAGAATAAATTCACGGTTTTGTAGCAAAATTCGGTAATTTGTTTGACATTTTATCAAGCTCATCCAGGTCCCCGGCATGGCGTCTCCATACTTCTATAAGTTTGGGTAAATGAATATCTCGGGAAACAAAATCTGAGAATTCAAATTTCCCAGATTCTGAACTTTACCTTTGAACGGTTTTGATTTTGATCTATTTTGAATGGGTTTAAAAGCTGTTCGGTGCAGGTGTAGTACGACGAACGGACGGCGACGGCAACGAGGACAGGAAAAAAAGCAATAGGTTTAGATTAGCAAAACAACAACTTTGCACGTGCATCACCTTTTTTTTGTACGACTACAACGTGAAAGTGCCTAATTTCATGTTTGGTCGACGACGTGAACACTAGACAACGACTCTCTTTTTCTTTTCCTCAACTTTGATACAGTCTTTTCGAATTCAACTCAAGGAAAAATTGCCAACATTTGACGAATTGAACGAGTTGGAAAAAGCGCGATAAAGTTTGAAGTAGCGCGAATTCACTTTATAAGTAACGTTTTCGTAGCAGTCGCCATGTTTGTTGCTCAAGCTCCCTAGCTACTGTATGAACAGCAACGGTACAAACTTGAACAAGTCTTTCGCACACTTCAAAAATCTTGCCTGAGCGGTTGGTCGAGAGGGTTTTTGGTGAACTAGATCCCATTCCTCAGTGGATTCCAGTCCTCACTCCTATTTATCCACTTCCGCTACGGTCCGAATATCCGTTCACACTGCATTAAAGTCTGGCACAGGACCTATCCAATATATGACATTCCACTTTCGAGATCGGCGCGGCGCACCTTCACTCTGTTACAAAATTGCGCCAAACTTATGGTGTTTGCAAACAAGAGAGAATGTTGCAAATTAACGTGTGGTATCTCTAGACAAGAGACGAGGTCGCACATAGAGGTTTATCGTACGTACTTCAAATGAGTTGAGTTTGAAATATTAGATTCCAGTCTTTCCTTAGCTTGGGAAATCCGACTCTCAAAAGGTACCCATTTACGTCACAACCCGTTGCTATGATACACTAACCTGATTGGTTAAGTTGCGCTCTGGCTGTCATGCGCAGTATCAGGAACACCAGAAGAGCGAATGTACAAATCAAGAACCCGATCACCAAGAACGAGTAAGGGCCATCACGGGCGAAAGCCTAGGAATTTGAAATAAAAACATAATTTTGCTGTTCAATTTGATATCTTACTTGTTAAACACTTAAAAGGGGCTATATTACCAGGATACTGTTGTTTTAGGTCAATTCTGTGACTATATTTTTAAAATTCAATTGATACGAAGATATGTTTTAGCTTTTTATAAAAAAATGCAAGTAGCGTGACATAGCTCCTTGACCCTCCTTTACAGAAACGAAAACTGACGAATCTTTGCCAGTAAAACAAAAACAGGAAGAAAGCACAGTACCTTAAGTACTGTTTAAAAAAACTAGCAGGAGTGTATTATCAGGTTTAAAAACTCGAAGCGAAGCCGAGAGTTTTCAAACCTGATAATACACGACTGCGAGTTTTTTGAACGGCTTCAAAATCTGTAATTCAGATCAACTCATTCTTGCGCTAATATTTAGATTTGGGGTTATTTTGATCTAAAACATTAGACGTAAAGTTTAGCCGTGTCTTTATCAGATATAAAGACACTCATTAAACATTGATTTCTTTTGTTCTTTCTTTATGAATCATCAATGAGTTTTTGAATGTGCAAAGACATACCACCTGGGCAGTAGCAGCCATGACTCCGGTATTTTGGTCAAGCTAAATATGCCAGTCACCCTAGAGTGCCTATTTAGAAAAATCAATCTGACTACGATGATTACTAACACGTCGATATTACAAATCAGATGCATTGTGCTCATTACTGAATGTTAGGGATTCAGGGGTGTTTAAACAAACGTTTACATTAGTAAGCATCACCTTTCCGACGAGAAGTGGAAATACCATCTCCCCTGTTGCAGAGCTCACGATCAAGATACTTGTTATTGAACCTGAAAATACGACAAACTCATAGTAAGAGAAATATTTGTCACTTTTTATAACTCAGACTTCTGGTCAACTCGATGTCTCCACCTACCGTATTGACTTGGACTGAAATCATTGTTTTGACCCGTTTAACACGTGACTCTTTCTGCTCCAATAGGAATCTTGAGTTGGGGGGTATAACAAGATAATTTGGCATCTGATACGAATGACATTCAATGTCGTTAACCCATGGCAATGAGTCATTTGATAAGAGGGAATTTTTGTCGCGACGGCGACGGCGACGGCGACGAGAACTGACGTCAAAAGAGCAATAGATTTAGATTGGCAAAACAACCGACAACAACTCTACACGTGCATCACGCTTTTTGTAAATTTCTTTGCCGTCACTGCACGACTACGACGTGAAATTGCCAAATTTCTCGTTTTATCGACAATGTAAACAAACGATTTTACTAAGTGAGCCACTTGGGTTAATCGCCCTGAAGTTTCAAAGAACGCAAAGTCACTTTTTAACTGATTGGCTACAGCTTTACCTGTCACGTCAATGTAATATTCTGCCAAGGCGAGAGTCGTGGGAAATACAGAGCTCATAAACAGACCAAATGCACCAGTACCAATCCACAAAGAGAGGGAAAATTGATGAAGGTATAACATGACGGATATTGCTGTAAACGAGCCAAACTGAAACGCAATTCAGTAACACAATCATCGGTTGGCCATGAGGAAATGGTTAACCACGGTTTATAACAATTTTAACCCTTTAAGATAATTCGCTTGTATTGCACTGCGCATCACCCACTGCGCATAACATTGCGACCAAGAAAGAATAATCTAGGAGAGCAAATCCTGATGTCCCATGATGTATTTGAAATCTATTTATAGTACGCGCGCGTGCAGCGTGAAGGCTATTTTCGTCTGTTGTTTCCATGACCCGCGCGGTCTACATTCACGTGAACGTGATATGTTTCGCCTCCAAAGCTTGACAGCTGTTTTAGCAAATCTCGCGCCAGCTTGAAGGTTTATGTTGTTGACATGTTTTTGATCAGCCAGTTCTGCTCTTTAACAAAGGCCCTTTTTATAGTCCAAGTGGTTTTAATAGCGATTGCGATAACTCTTCCCGGCTACAAACGAACTGGTCTTGAACCTGCCCAAGTCCCCTCGCGCCAAATGATCATTTAAAGCCAAAATTAGTATCATTTTATTGTCTTTTTACGATGAAACAAGAACAGTAACCCTCCTTTTTACCCTTTTTGGCGACAAGAAAAATATCTTTTATGGAGAAAAAAATCTAGATAGTAGAAGTTGTAGTTGTTAGATATGAATGGCATGAAACTCCGCATTTGGAGCTAGGGATGAGTATGAGATAATTTTTAAACTGTCTATGTATTTCCTATTACATTTTTTGCAAGATCGAGTAATTTTTTTTCAGCCGTTTCTATTGATATGGCTGTTGTTTACTCAGAAGCTAATAGAGAAACTTGGGAATGGCACTGTGGCAAACGTCAGCTCGCTTGCAAAATCGCAGGAGATTTAGTTACGATTTCTATGCCGTCTCGTATGATTAAAAATTACTTTTAATTACTTACCAGATTCACGAAAAGCATTTTGTCCGGAACCAGGAATACTGAAATGAGGATTGAAATAAATCTTCCAGCGGCGAATGAACCCTGTAAGGAATTAACATGGGCGTACTATTGAGTATTTGAAGACGGGAATTTCTTAGAATTCCATTCAGAAACAAATTCATTATATATATGAATTTCAAACCATGTCCCTGACGGCTTTTCACTACAACATTTCCAATTGTCTTCTTTTTCTGTCGCAGTTTATTTCATTCCAATTTCGTTTTCTTTGTCACCATTCTAATGCCCTATATCGTTGTTTTAAGTATATTAAACAAAACAAAAGTTAAGGAAATTGAATGAAGTGAACTATGTTTACAGGCATCTCGTACCCAGAGCCCTCGGGCCCTTAGGTCAGCGGGTGGTCCCAGAAGACACGACCACCAGGCGACTAAGCGCTGACCAAAGAACCCGCGGACTCTGGGCACCAGATTGAGTTAACAATAAAGAGAAATCCATTCTTACTCAGCTTATCGATCTACCTACCCAGAATAATGAATTAAGATAAGCAGCATGAGATGAGGATAGATCTACTTCGCTTTTAACCGCATATGTGTACACATAGCCACCAAATGCCCCTTGTAATCCATCAAACAAGAATAGCAACAGGCCTGCCAGCAGGGTGACCAGCGGTATTTTGGCGGGAAGACTGCAGAATGATAGTCTGATGGACGAGTGGTCTGCCATAGACTTGAATACTTGAGGGAGGTCTGGAGAAGAAAATGATTTACAAGTTTTAAAAAACAACAACAATAGTTTATAGTTAAACATCCACACAGATGGAAAAAAGAACCGACACAAACGCGACCACTTAAAATTAGGGAAGAACTATTGTCTACGCTCTTACCTCGCTAGACGGCTAGGCTTACTTCAAATATATGATCGTATTCAGTAAACAGAGAGGAAAAGCCTCTTTCCCAAAGGGATACGTGCACATTTTTTAACAATCGATTAATTTCACTTGTTGCTTCATGTTTTGCACAGTTGTCACTCCAATTCACCACTCCAGAAATACCATAACATACCATAATGCTCTTTGTCTGTAAAACCAAAATTTTGCATAAGCATTGTCTTCAGTCTCTCTTGGGAGTTAAAATGGCCCCAAGGGAAACCGAAAACAATGCTTATGCAAAATTTTGGGTTACAAACAAAGAGCATTATGGTATGTTATGGTATTTTCTGGAGTGGTCAATAGAGCGTTTTCAATCACGTGGTCAGCATCTATGCAAATTTATGGGAACAAATGAAAGCGTTTACATAAGAAAAGAGTCCAACTCCCAGAGGATTGTCTTGGAACACCAACATGGCCGCCGTTTTATTGTTTTGGAACACCAATATGGCCGCTGTGAAGTCATGTGAAAACGCTCCATTGAAAGAATCAACTTGCTACTACTACTTCGAGAAAAACTGGGCCGAGTTGACTTTCGCAAAGACGTCTGGGACTGTTATTAGTGTCAGAAAAACCAATTGGCCAATGGCTCACTGGCGCGTCCATAGTAACCATCCCAGAATTAATTGCGGGACAAATTCGGTTCCAGTTCTCTTCTCGTTTATAAATTGCCGAATGAGTACAGTAAGCCTTTTCCCCAACCCCTTTCAATATGTAAGAGAGAGAAGCCGTGGGAACAAGTTTGCGATACCGTCACTTTCTGTTTCATCTCCATTCCCAGCAGGCAAAGCAGCGAGAGTGACCACTCTCCCAGCAAACATTTCGGGTGCCCAGCGTCTGAGGTAGCGCTGTCTATAAATTAGATAAAACAGGCCTGACTGCACTGGAACCTTGAGGGGGAAAGAAAAAAGGCCTGGGTTATTATTAGCACATCGAAATAGGGTGCAATCAACCAAAAGAACTGAAAATTTATCATTTTGCGACAACATTGTGAATTTTCAAGATTTTCTATGACAAATTACTGATGTAACCCATAAAGGATAGCTCACGAAATTAACGGTCCTCTTTCTGTACAGTAAAAACTTAACAGTAAACATTAGAGCTGGCACGATTGAAAACTGGGTGGTTTTGCCTCGCTCAGGCTCCAGTATGTGGGCCTACTTGCCGCCTGTAAGTGGTCATCTATTTCCTTTGTTTTATTCGTAAATTAAAGGAAATATGAGACGTGATGCATGTTATCGGCTTATTGCATCCAAGGCAGACATATCTTATACAGTCAGGGGACCGGGAGGGTACTCAACAAAGTTTTATACTGGGGGGGGGGGAGGGTCCTCCAAGAGGTCCAATCCCCTACTCTTAAATATACCGTTTTCGACTGAAATTGTACCCCTTTCGTATAACTTTGTATCTCTTTTAACTGCTGTAAATTCAATGAATTTTAGATATAACTAAATTTCATAGCCATAAAATGCATCTTTTAGCCCTTTAGGACCTTTTTGTACAATGAAATGACAGATTTCCCTACTGTTTCATACCCTTTAGCTAGTGAAAACTCTACCCTTTTATACTTAGAGCTACTCAACTGAAGACTGAAAAAGAGACCCCTTTCGGGTAGAGCCTTCCGGTATAGGCAATTATAGGCAAAACCCCCGGGGTTAGGGAGTATCCGCCGGGGTCCGGGGATGAAAACACAAACCTGGAGAAGTGCTACAAGCCAATAAGCATATTGAACAAAAGACTTAGTATGATAATGTCTCGGTAGAGACACTCTTGATACGGTATCGTTCAGCATAGTCACGTTAAACTTGACTCCATCCACGTTATACGTAATATAAGACTCCAGTGTGGAATTTTCAAGTGTCCAACCAAAGATATTGCTTTGGAAATGCCCATCTGCGCATGCGCTACGCAGGAAAGGCTCTGCAATGACAGGGCTAACGAGGGCCCCAAGGCCGTAGAAGAAGTGAAGAGACTGGAAAATAAAAAGAAAAGAATTGTTTTGATGAGTTTTCTTTAGTAATTCTGCGAGACAAAAGGCAACAAGGCATGCTTGAATCTTGTTTAATAGTCTTACAATCCGTTGAATGACGCAATTCGTAAGGGAACGAAAAAAATTCGAATTCTGATTGACTTACGCGCTTTCTAGGCGCCCTTTTATTACCGGGAAGAACTCAGAAACAATTAATGAAGAAACCAACGGATATAATACCACAGTGCAGGATGTTACGATAAAAAAAGTTACCATAAAATTTTGTTAAATGAGGGGTGTTTAATTAAACTTTGAATTCATTTTGAGGAGTCAGAGAATTTAATCGCAAAACTGAGACGTAATATCAACACGTACCCCTTCGGTTATAACACAGATGAAACACTCGTTCTCATATTTCATATATTGCTTCTAAGGGTCTGGATATTGGATGAAAAAATTCTTCGTGTGTTAACCTGTTATATTACTTTTCGGTGTTTGGATATCAGATGAAACACTCCTCCTGCATGGTGTTTGATAAATCACCCCTCGATGTTTGGATTTCGGATGAAACATACTTTCTCGTGTTTAATCTATTACCTCTTGGTGTATAGAGGTTAGCTGAAACACACACCTTCTCGTGTTTTATATTAATATTTGGATATCAGATGAAACACTCCTTCTAGTGTTTGAAATATTGCTTCTCGGTGTTAGGATATCAGATCAAACACTCTTTCTTGTGTTTAATATATTACTTCTCGGTGTTTAGATATCAGATGAAGCATTCTTTCTCCTATATAATTTATTACTTCTCGGTGTTTGGAAATCAAATGAAACACTCCTTCTCGTGTTTAAAATATTACTTCTCGGTGTTTGGATATCAGATGAAACCCCGGGATGAAACACTTATAATGTTGGAGATGTATTACTTCTCGGAGTTTGGATATAGGATGAAACGCTCCTTGCCGTATTTGATATATTGGTTGTCAGTAGTTTGGATATCAGATGAAACACTTCCTCTTGTGTGTTATATATGACGTCACGGTATTTGAGTATCAGCATTCCTTCAATTCTCGTATTATATTATTTCTAGGTGTTTTGATATCAGATAAGACACTTTTTCTCGTGTTTGATATGTGACTTGACAGTGTTTGGATATCGTGTTTGATATTTCATCATAATCCAGAAAGAAAGTACAAAAGAATGAACTTTTAATGAGTGTTAAATGCGTTTTTATTTCTGTTCTTTTTTATGGAACAGAACACGCCTCGTAATTTCCAAGGATTCAGAGGAACAGAGTATCACTTACCTGTAATCTTGGTGCCACCTATAAAAATTCAAAATGACCATATTAACAAAAAAAGTCAATAAAAACCAATTTTCACTAAAGGTTTGTATTTCTCAAAGCAAATAACGCTCTGTGACGTTTTGTGATTGTTTGAGAAGTTAAATCAAATTCGTTACGCATTCTCACGAGACAATTTTTCAACTTTCTGCGTGTTCAATATGATATATCGGATGAAAAAATATATATATTCTTGCAAAAAAAAAAGAAGAAAACTCCTCCTTTGCAAGGTCGACTCTTCCCCATCCTCCCCCAAAAGCAATGAGTCTGTACAGGAGTACGCTTATACGTACCGTCAAGTCACCTGACTTCTGAGAGGACGTGCTGATAATAATAGAGACTCTTAAGCAACAACGACAGCGACGGTTAAGGAAATGTCTCTTAAAAAGTGAAGTCGCGCTTATAGCACTTCTTCCATCTTGTTCAATTCGTCAAATGTTGGCAATTTTTTCTAGATTTGAATTCTAAAAGACTGCATCGACGTTCAAGAAAGGAATAAGAAAGTCGTTGTCTTGTGTTTTCACGTCCTCTTCAAAACGTGAAATTAGGCATTTTCACGTTGTGGTCGTGTAGTAACAGAAAAGAAACGCACAAAAAAAGCGTGATGCACGTGCAGATGTTGTTGTTTTGCCAATCTAAACCTATTGCTTTTTTGCCGTTCTCGCTGACGTGGCCGTTGTCATTGCTTAAGCTCCTTAATGGCGCGGTCAGATTGTGCAAACCGACTGGAGCAATGGATGTCGCTTTCAGCCCTTTCCGCGCGCTTTTGCGTTCTTTTGCTAATCTACATATTGAGCGTATTCACATGACGTCACGGCCATATTGGTTTTCCAAAACAATGAAACGGCGGCCATGTTGGTGTTCCAAACAAATCCTGTGGGGGTTGGACTCTTTTCAAATGTAAAACATTTCTTTTGTTCCCATAGATTTGTATAGATGCTGGCCACGTGAGTGAATACGCTCCATACATAATACACGCACCTTTTTCCCGTGAATTTTGATAAGGATGCTGTTTGCTACTGTGTCAATTATTCCCATGTGAACTCCCAACAGGGCAAAAAACGCTAGCATTATGCCAAATACGTGACACACTGGAATGATAGCTAGGTATACTGCTACGGAAGTCACGCAGTACAACAAGATGACATTACAATCGTACCTGAAAAGAGTATAAAATGAGGTGAGTGAGGTCACGTTACCATGGTAGCATGGTAGCAATACCATTTACTTTCTAGTCTAACGATGGAAGAAAAGTATGGGCCACCGTTTTGTTCCTGAGTGCAATCACGCATAGGAAAGTCATACACGTCAATTTTTTTTTCTGCCATATTTTGCAACACCACGGTTTGTTGACATCCGGAAATTTTGCTACCATGGCAACGTGGCAATGACGTCTTCTGTCTATTCTATTCTAGTTTTTGGCTCTTATCTCGCACTCAAATCTCCCACTGTCTAGCCAACTCGTCTAGCAGATTTGAAACCAAAAACGCGATAGGGATCTGGTTACGATATAGTTTATGAGGGAAATTTTCGGAAGAAACGATCAAGAAAAACTACAGTTGTAACACACAACGAAACAAATCTTTTCTGATTTAAGCACTTATTGCTTAAAGACTTTTTCAGGGGGTCGAGATTAAAAAGTACCAATTTTAGCTCAGAAGTGTAGACAAAGCCTATTTAGTATTCGCGTATGCAGAGATTGTAAAAACGTATGTCCTATTCGTGTATGCAGAGATTGTGATATCATCACTAACTAACAATCGATTGTTCATCCTTTATTGTAATCATGACATGCAACGATATAGAAAGGGATATTGCAAACTTATACAACAATGTAACTTTACAAAGAAAGGCGAGAAAAAATTAAGATGCTGTTGAGATTATATTGTTCAAGATTGATATCTACCATCTTCGTTTATATGAGAAGAGAATTAATATCAATGTCTTTTTGATTGAGGGTTTCACATTCTATACGAAATGTTCTTTGGTATACTACTGTTATCACAGGTTATCGGTATACTGCTGTTCAGAGGTTATCGATCCGCCAGCTCCAAGATCGCTAACAAAACTCACAGAGAACGTTGCGTCGTTTCCCTGAGATAGACTTGAGTTCTATTTTAAGGATGTTTTATTAATAGATTAATGCCTAAAATTAAAATCTCTTCAACATGATTTTTATGCTGTTGTTAAATAAATCTGCTTACCTGGCGGAATTCACAGGGCATCCCCCATTGCTCCGCATGTAGCATACAGTTAAAGACTGTGTATCATGGGACCTCTCCTTTCCTGTTTAAAATACCCTTCATGGGGCCTTAGTTTAAGAAATTGCCTTTCTCACTTAACTTTTATCATTCCATTGCGTTTATGTGTCTTTGAGCTTTGTATTGGCATAATAAAAGAAATCCCTAAAGTGAGCTTTATAAAAAGAACTCGTCGGGAAATTTTTCCCTATGGTGTGTATTATTTTCGTATTCTAAGCACGCAAAATATCATTTGCGATTTTACAGTTAAATCGCTTGGAATTTTTCTTACTGCGGACTTTATCATATTTAATTTACATTCGAAAATTATAAAATGAATTTAAATCTTTACCTGTCTGCCAAAAATCCTCCTAAACTTGATCCAAACAAGGCGCTTAGTGCTTGCGAAAAAAAGACCCAACTCATCACATTAACCGGGCGGTTCGTTACACATCCTAGTTCCAGCAACGTCGGCCCAATAACAGCAGCCGCCATTCCAAAGGTCCAAAACGAGCCGCAATAGCATATTGTAGCCGTGACACTCTTCAAGAATTCTTCTTCGTTTCTGTAGTCTTTCAGCTTCGATGTTGTTGAATTATCGGCGGATTTCCCTTTCTCGCGTTTTATCGTTGTCTCGAAGATACTTGGGATATCTCCTTTGAAGAAGTTGTCCAGCATATTTGAATAAATTACGAGCGAGTTACGAAAGGAAGATTGAAGCAAAACATATCATTTTAAACGAAATGATAATCACATTCCTGTAAAATCTATTTTCCTCATTCTATGCGTCTTAACCTATTTTACCACGAAAATAAAATTAAGCGATGTGACGTCATGAATTAATAGGCGAGTTGAAAAGCTCGCAAAGCGTCAAAGTTTTCGCTAGCGAAAAATGTCTCTTCGACGCTGCCTGTAGTTCTCTCGAAGATACTCACAAATCAATGTTTACGTTTTTTATTCTTGGCAGTATAATAATATCTTTGTTCGTCTCCGTTTGAGTATGCTCTGATTTTAGTTTGGAAATCATTGTTGGCGACAATATTTGCCAATCAAAAATTGATGACATCATATTTTATTTAGCTGTTAGCTCAATACATTTCTTCTGATTTTCCTCAATAGAAATGTTGTTGTAGTTTGAAAATATTTTGTAAATAAGAATAGATAACGTCAAGGAAGATTTTCTGTTAGTGAAAGAAATAATCTAATCCAAAGCTGAATTTGTCAAAACCTAGATTGAGATCTTCAGAATTACTCGGCAAGTTTCTCGGCAAGTGTTCCACTTTTTGTGATCGATATGGCATCTCTTTTCGAAGCGACCATAACTATCTTCCAAGAGGAAACTTCAGCGTAATTTCTCTGGTGTAGACGAAAAATACAGTTTTGCAGTTTAATTATTTAATATTTGCAATTATAACCTCCAAAATTTCATTTTTTCGGATCGATCTTACTTGTGAAAGTGCTTAATTATTTAATAAATTCAAATTCGATTCAATCACAGGTTCGCTCAATCAATGGCGGTCGCCCCCTGGCGATGTGAGAATTTCGACTGAAGCACAATCTGGTCATTTGTCCCCGACTAAATTACATTATCAAAGTTTTTTATGAAGACAGAAAAATTGCCTTGTTGGATATACCAGGCTGGTCTCGACTGTATTTTCCATATTTCTCTGTAAATAAACTGTCTGTATGAGGAAGACATCCTTCTTAGGTGGACAGCGGACAGTATTTTTTTTGCAATCTTCTTGATGGATACTAGAAAATACTCTAAAGGTAATAGATTATGGGCGAAAACGTCATTTCAAATCAAACTGCCTACGAACCTGGGGTTGTCATAGCAACAACGTCATTTCAACCATAGTCTTGTACAACCTGAAATTCTTTAAACAGCTGCAGGGCCCAGTTGTTCGAAGGCTGATTAGCGCTTAACCCGGGGTTAAATTTAACCCCGGTTTCTCTTTCTTGTGTTCAAAAGCATTTTCTCGGATAATTTTCTCTGTTATATTTAGAGCTTTCAATCATCAACTCGTAGACAAAAAGAATTAAAACTGAAATGCTTTTTAAGCTTTCAAATCTGAATTCAAATCTCTCACTAACCCTGGGTTATCTTAACCCGGCTTTGAACAACTCGGCCTTGGGCTGTACAGTTGAATCTCGCTTTTCGGACACCCCCTTAATACGCACACCTCGATATATATTATGAATAATTTCGCATGTCCCTGGGGAAAGAAAGCCTTTACATTTTCTGTTAATTCAACCCTCTCAATTGTCCACTCCAGAAAAAACTAAAAGGGAAATGGATACAAGCTTTCGGTGCTACGATTTCTGGGATCATTTGAGTGGACAAACATTACTTATGATTGGTGGATGACATCCTAGTACCCAGGGCAGTTCGTGCTATCCGAGTTCCTTAGTGAATTTTCCTGACAAGCTTGACAGGTGACGTCAGATCCGAAATCGCTGAGGATGACTGGGAACGAGGCTGAGTGGATGATATTCAACGCAATCATTATCCAACGCATGCCCACCCAAACAATCCCAGAACTCATTGCACCAAAAGCTTATACCCAGTCTCCCTATAGTTCAAGGAGTGGGGAATGCAGGTACCCCAATCATAAGGACACTTTCTATGACCCCCTTGGTGTCCCTTTTAACACTTTAAGCCCCAATATAAGCATACAAATTCTCCAAACTGATCCCTATATATTTCTTGAAGAATGAGTTGAGAGAATTTGATAAAAGATCAAAGCATTTTCTGTTGGGTGACCATTCTATTAATTGTCATAACCTAATCTCTTGACGATGTATGGACTGTAATAAATTGGAATAGTCCAATGGAAAATCCCTGGGAAACCAATGGAAACTCTCTGCCCAGGGGGCATATAAGCACATTTCGTTTTATTTTCGAGTGCTCTTTGAGACATTTTTTCTTAAAGTTTTCTTAGAATAAGATTGTAATGGGAAAAAAGATCCTTGTGCCATGTTTGGATGTGATAATGATCGCTTTTTTCTAGTTTAGTATTAGAAATATGGTCTTTTGTTGTATATTTCTTGGGAAAAAGACGATCATTATTAGATTCAAACACGGCACAAGGATCTTTTTCTCATTACAATCTTATTCTAAGAAAACTTTACGAAAAAATGTCCCGAAAAGCGCTCGAAAATACAAACGAAATGTGCTCATGCCCCCTGGGCATCCTATAATACTCCTTAAATCGAATTAATTCAATATGGCCGCCATATCGGTAAAAAGGTCTATTGGAGCTACACACAAACTGTAACATTGGGTGGATATTTATTGTCTTCCAACAACTAGATATGTCTGGACCTCTTCTCACAAGTCAATGCCTGTGGTTCAAATCTTGTTGCAAGCCGTAAATCTTTGCATTTTAAATGGTCGCTCACAGGAGGTTTGAATGTATTAAAAACTACATACTGGCATATATAACAATAAGGTATGCCAATGTCCCCTGTAACTATCCAACACAGAAATCAAATAATATTTACTTAAATGACGCATCAAAAATTATACACAGGGGGTAAAAGAGTTTTTAAACTCTGAAAGAACTGTAACAGACTTTAAAAATCAACAAAACCATAGGTTTAAATGTAAAACTAAGACACTTAAATGACTTGAAGTTAAATGTACCTTTAAATGTACCTTTTCGCACACCCCTGGATATTTATCACTCATTAATAATTGTTCCTTATGTAACTTCCGGACTATCTGTTAACCCTTTAAGTCCCAGTAGTGACCAAGATCAATTTTCTCCTAACAATATCCATAGACTGTCAAGAGATATGTTACGAGAATAAATAAAATGATCACCCAAGAGAAAATGCCTTGATCTATTATCAAATTCTCTCAACTAATTCTTCAAGGAAATGCATGGAGATCAGTTTGGAGAATTTGTATGTTGATACTGGGGCTTAAAGGGTTAAGAGCCAGGCCTGTAAATCCTGTCTAGACAAAATATCAGTATGACAAAGACATGCACTATGCTTTATGTACTTTGCAAAAAACAACGTGTATACCTTTCAGCTGTTTATTTTTAATGCTAATCTCTTACCACTCAATTTTTTGTATTAAAAAACTTTATCAAAGGTAAAATCCTCAGTAATGAGAGAATGAACAGATACCAGCTTTTTCCAAAAAAGAAAGTTAATCTTTCCTCCGTGTTGTATAATCTTTCTTCATTTTAAAAATCATGTATGTTGCAAATAATTAGTTAATTTTTGTTTTTCCTTTGTTTCAACACAAACATACCCAAAAACAATGGAAAATTAAAAATTAAATAAAATTAAACCATTAGCTACAACAAAATAATATAAACATGTACATAAATAAAAATTATATATTTCCTACATATAAATTGCCTAACTTGCCAAGGTTAGCTCTAGCTACCTGTGCCCCAATACATGCTTATAAAACTCAATAAGGGAAATAAAGACTATTGTTGTTCATGTTGTAGCTATTACACATTTTAATGCATGCTAATGTATTTCTCCAGCATTTTGGGTACCTCCCCCAAATAAGGAATTCCAAACTTTTTAACTACTCTGGTGCTGATACACTTTAACTTCAGTTTACTCTTCTCTTCAGAAAGAAGCTTGCAAGCTTCATCAGTTTTAGCCATGTCCATGGGTGTTTTACCATGATGGTTGACAAAATCATGATGAGCACCTCCATCAACCAAAGCCTTCATAATTTCAGTAAGAAGATGAATCAAGTCATCACGAGGTTTTAAACTAGCAGCTCTATGAAGTGGAGTATTTCCATCCTTGTCAATGGCATGTATATTGAAGCCTGCTTTCAAAAGCAATTTCACTGTATCAGCACTTGGAAAAATATCAGTAATGATATTCTCAGTTGAATGAGTACCGGCATGAAGCAGTGTGCCATTATAACACATACGTCTAGGATTATGGCGCAAAAGTTTTCTTAGCAAAACCAAGACGTTCGAGTATGTTTCATCTTCTTCACCATTTTGGAGATTCTTGGTAATCATGTGTATCACCACCTCCACAGAATCAAACAGTGACACTTCTTCGGCATATATTATATGCCAGACAGACTGGTAATATCCATCGTCGTCTGGCCAATTCTCACACAAAAAAACTGTTAGCTCAAGCAATTCTAGCAAAAGCTCTCTATCAGAATATTGTTTGCATTCATACAATACATCTGTTAAATGCCATAAACATGACACTGCAGATTCAAAAAGTTCTTCTATACACCCTTGGGCGATTTTTGTTGCATATCTGTACAGAGGTATACTTAGTCTTTTAAAATGACCAGGGTCCTTACTGTAAAAGTGTTCAGCAACATGCTCAATCGGTTTGAGTAGTTCTTTATTGTTTGCTCCAAAGATTCTCTCTCTAATAACAAGGCTTTCCATGATTATAGAATCCTTGTCACCTTCTATCTCAGCAAGTTCCTCAAGAGTTTGACTCTCTTTTCTGTTCTGATAAGCTTCAGCAGGTTCCACTTGCTGTTTTAGCAAAGGGTGGGAAGCATCAGCAAACCTTTCTTTCATGCCAAGCTTGATGTAGCCGAATCCTTCCTCGATATGAGCAAAGGTTCCACTCTTCAAACAGAGAGAGGACCCAAGCAGTTCTAGAGCATTCGCTCTTTGCTCTTTTGTTACTTCTGGATGCTTTATTAAAATCTCTACTGCTGATTTAATGCAGTTTTCACTGGCTAGAAGAAGAGGTGTCCATCCCTGACTGTTACACAAATGGATGGATGCCTTAGCAGTCAAAAGTGCACAACAAATTTCAGGTGTGTACTCATGTGAATGATATGAGTTATGCATAGCATGGTGTAGAGCAGTATTGCCATTCATATCTTGAAGATCCACTTTTGCTTGGTTCTCAACAAGCATGGCTACCTTTTTGACATCACTCTTGCTGCTGGCTTGCATCAGGGGGGTGCAATTATGATTGTCACACATGTTAACATCAGCTAGATTTTGAATCAACCAATAACAAATGTCTGAACATGCAAAGTGCAAAGCTGATTTCCCATCTCTGTCTTGAAGGTTTACATCAGCCCCTTTGTTCAGTAGAACATTTATGGCATCCATGTTATGAAATTGACAGGCCGACATCAAAGGTGTATGTTTATTGATTGATGTAAAGAGATTAACATCAGCTCCGTTATGAACTAAACAACTTACGGCATCAAAGTTCCTTCTTTCAACAGCATGATGTAGAGCTGTATAACCAACATGGTCTTGTAAATTTACATCTGCACCTTTGTCAATAAGAAAGGTAAATGCATCATTGTGTCCGTTTGTCAAGGCAACAATAAGCGGAGTACGCCAGATAGGTAAATAATCATCAAATTCAGAAGGTAGGGACCAAGGATCTGCATACTCAGAAGATGAGGATGCATTAACGTTACCGCCTTGTTCAAATAAATAACTTAAAATATCAAGATTTCCGTTAGCGGCAGCGAGAAACAAAGGTGGACAAGTGTAAGCGGACTCAAATTTAGACACGTTCCACATATCATCAGGGGGAAATACAAGATATCTAAAGCTCTCTCCCTGCTCTTCAATGTCTGCTTTGTAATTCAGTAGTACTTTGACACAATCGAGATTTCCAGTTTGAACAGCAACTATTAACGGTGTGGTTTTACAAGGAATTCTAATAACGTGTTTCTCTTCTAAGGCCTTGTCAGCGTAGTCTTGGGCAGCTAAAACAGAAACTCTTTCTGTACTATTCAAACTCTGAAGAATTTCATTTAGTAGCGCAGAATTTCCAGACATAACGGCTTTCAAGACCTCTGTACTGTTTTCCATGGTGGACGAAGGGAGTTACAGAACGCGCATTCCAGAGAATAAATTATCTACGGCTCTTTTTTTTAAAAAAAACCTAGCTAGCTCCACGATATCGTTAGTATTTCTCTATCCAAATCCTGCTGTCCGGTCCATTTTTTAAAAGATATTTGCTCTCTCATGGTTCTACAAAGCCTGCGTCACAGAGGAAACTGAACTCTGGTTTCTAACTGGGGTTAAACGCATGCTAGGTTCAATACGGAAGCAATCGCGATATCTTTATCTTTGAACACGGAAGAAGCCATTTGGAATCGCCATTTTGAAAAATAAGAATGATTGCATTCTCCGTCGTTGCACAGGCTCACCATCACCGGCCGTCCAAACACAGGACAACAAGCTTTGATCCTTGTCCAAATTGATATAAAATGTTGAAAAAAAGTTTTAAAATAATTCCATGGATTCTAGTTGTTCCCCACAAAAGAAAAGCTAGTTCCAAATACCTGACAAAGAATTATAAACAATTTCGCATTTTAAAACATGTGTGATGCAAGAATTTTGCCCAAAACCGTGAAGCTAGTCAGGCCGTTTTTAGGTTACTGTCTGGTTTAACGAGCTAAAACTTTCCAAAACTGCGTTTGCAGGTCTGCACTTCGATCTCACGCCGGCTCACGCCTTCTGTGTTGATTGAAAAATGTGAGTTGTTGCCGTCTTGTTAAAATTTCCAAAAATATGTTAACTCAGACCCATTCAGGAACGAAAATATGTGTAAAATGAAAAATTTCGATTTTTGGTTTGTTTTGAAAAGACCTCGGACTTCTTCGGAAGAGACTTCGGAATTCTTCGGGAATCTTCGGAAATGATCGTGTCGTCTTCAAAAATCCCAGCACTCCCAGGATAAAAATCTCACGCTTATATCTCAGAAAAAGTTGGCAAGTATAAAACTGCGTTTGCAGGTCTGCACTTCGCGGCCTTCTGTGTTAGATGCAAAATGTCAGTTAAAAACTGTGCGAAGTTCAGGCGTGCATATAAGCAAAATTTCGACTTTTGGTTTGTTTTGAAATACTTGCTTGATATCCTCTTTGTAGTATACACTGTACCGAACATTTTTGTGTATGGGTAAAGCAGACTGTCCAGCCATCCCGATGTCGTCGGGATTTTCCCGTTTTTGCTTGAAAATCCCGACTCCTGACCAATGTGCGATCGGTATAGGAAAAATCCCGATTTTGACACCTGTTCTGACAGGAGCCATTTGAATGTATTAAAAAACAAATTGGAAACAAATGACGGTACTTCGAATTTAAAAACTGAATAAGTTATAAAGTCCTCGATAACTTATAATGAGCAACAGTGACTTTTGGGACCGTTAATTTCAAGTGAAAGTTGAGGAGGGGGAGGGTGGGGGATGAATATGTTGACGGCCCCTTACATGATCAAAAAGGAGAAAAAACAATTAAAAATAATAACGATCTGAAAAAATTATGGAGGAATCACGATTTTAAACAATGACCTTTGTGAACTACACAAACATGGTTGGGTATTTTTGTTTTTCATTTCTTTATATTCATTTTACCATTCACATCTTTCTTATATTGAAAGCAGCAGCCCATAACCCGGAGGGAGCAACTTCCATGCGCTCGTGTCACGGCGATTTTTACGAACCAGTTTATTTTTAGAACGGTTTTGGCGCGAGTTATGAATATCGTTTAAATTCCACAAACCAGTCAGCAAAACCTATATACCTAAAAATGATATTTTTGCCTTTTAATATCGTTTAGTTTTCTTTTTTTATATCTTATACTTCTAATGCTCTCATAGACATGGAAGAGATCCTATTTTCATGGGAAAAAGTGCCCTAAAATGAGTCTAAATATAAACTGGTCCGTAAAAACGCCTTGGCAGAGGCCCAGTATGGGAGTTGTTCGCTCTGGGTTATGGGCTCCTGTTGAAAGTGGCTACAAAAGTTATTTAGTAGCAGAAATACTTTGCAAAGCTTTTTTTAAAGGAGATCTCCCCTTTATTACAACAAAATCTATTGAAATTGCATTGATTACCATTGATGGTGGCTTGATTAATTTATTTGTAACCATATTGGATATAGCCTCTTATGCAGACGCTCTTAGGGCTTTGTCACCAATCCTTCCCAACAAATAAATGGGAGGAAGGTTGTGTGACGAGGCAAAAGAACGCCTGCATAGGAGCCTATATGGACTTGACATAATTTTTTCTTACATTTTGTACATATAATAAAGATATGAATGTTATTTTTCGAAAAACAATATTTTACAGAAGTGTCTCCATATCTTCAAGCCACCATGTAATGTTCTTTTTATTATATAGACAAAGTGACATCCCAAAATGCCTATCCAAATTATGGAAAATAAACCACTGGGTCCCGGATGTTTATTTTCCAGTAAAGCACTCGTGTCTATATAATAAATATAAATAAAGAAAACCAGAAGTGTCTCCTAGCCCCAGTACCTATCCAAAATGATATTTTTGAAACTATTTGTTGGAGCCAGTACCTATCAATAAAGCAGTGACCTGTCTTAGGACCAGTCTCACGCAATCAATTTTCCATACACACGAAAACAAGCCATTTTGGAAGGATGATTTTATTAGGAACTGAAAAGATATATTAAAACTATGTTACTTTTGAATTTTGAGGGGATATGTCAGAAAAGTTTTGATTATTGCAGCATCTGCCGAGAATTAAAAAGATTTGTATGAGAATAACAGCACTTGTCACCCAGTCAACATTGCGCAATTTCCCATACAAACCCTTGTCAGCCTCATTCCCAGGCTTCTCTCCATCTCTATGGGGAGCGGTTACATAGGGACAGGGACATTACAGTGGTTTAATCACTATGTTTGCTAGGTGTACTACCCAACCCAGATTATACCAGAAACTTTAAATATTAAAACATGCAATTGGAGCTACAAACAAACTGTAACATTGGGTGGATATTTATTGTCTTCCAACAAATAGATAAGTCTGGACCTCTTCTCAAAAGACAACGCCTGTGATTCAAATCTTGTAGTGAACAGCAAAAATTGAAATTTGCATTTTAAGCGGTCGCTTACAGGAGGTTTGAATGTATTAAAAACTACATACCAGCATATATAACAATAAGGTATGCCAATGTCCACTGTAACTATTCAACGCAAAAATCAAATCCGCGTACTTCCAGTCGTTATTACTCCCTCACTAACGTCTGAATCAACCGGCCGTTAATGCTGCCCAGTGACGTCACTACTCCTTGACCTTTGCTTTAATTCATGCAAAAAGTAAAACACGATTTTCAAGTGGCAAACCGAGAAATATCGTTTGGAAATGTCTACATGATACAGAACTGCTTTATTTTTTTCGGTCGTAATTTATTTTTAACGTTCAAACTATCAACTGCATGCAGTACAACTCTGAACTGGTTGTACTAAATTCTATAATCAAACTCGGTCACAATCACGCAATGAAATAAATACACACACGGAACACTTAGTTCAAAAACACAATGATTTGCTTTAATTGACAAGAAGCTATTTGGTCCGCCTTTTTAACGAAGAAAAAAAACAAGGAGACAAGAAAGAAAAGCTAACAGAAACATTACACTTGACGGTAAAAATAGCAAGAAGGTCGAATTATAACATTGACCTCAGAAAACTTCGTGTAAACAAAATCACCGGCCGCCGAAACCACAAAGCAGCTCTAAATGAAAAACCTACCCACTCTCCGCAATGATCCTTCATTTGCATGCAGTTCAATATGGCATTTCAGTTTCGAAGACAAGGGCAATTTTGCTGTTTAAGATAAAGATTAAGCTTATCGAAATGTTTGAACTAAATGAAAGGATGCCAGGGATGTGATCCGCTGAATATCAAGCTACAATCCCGCTAAAATTTTTCATAATTATACATAATTATGCGAATGTTTAGACAATCTACCAATCAAAATCACTACCCGGTTTTCGGGTAGTGAGTGGCGTCACTGGACGGCATTAACGGCCAGTCGATTCAGACGTTGTTGAGAGGAGAAAACGACTCGAAGCAATCGGATGAATTTCAGGCTAACTGTAACTATTCAACGCAAAAATCAATAATTAGTTATAGAAATTAAAAGCAGAAAATAAATCTAGGGAGCTCTAAACAACTTGAAAAAGAAGCCAAATTTCCTGAAATTGCAGCCATCAGCATACACCAGAGGAATTTATAATAATGAAGTATTTTCAAGCGACTGTATTAAAAAACGGTGCAGAATGTCGTGAGATGAGCTTTGCTCTGCTTTGTCTATAAAACTTCCATTTAATGCATGCTAATGTATTTCTCCAGTGTTTTGGGTACAACACCCAAATAAGGAATTCCAAACTTTTTAACTGCTCTAGCACTGATACACTCTAACTCCAGTTTCCTCCTCTCTGAAAGAATCATGCGAGCTTCATCAGTTTTAGCCATGTCCATGGGTGTTTTACCATCATTGTTGACAAAATCATGATGTGCACCTCCATCAAACAAAGCCTTCATAATTTCAGGTACCCGATGAATCAAGTCATTGCCAGGTTCTAAACTAGCAGCTCTATGAAGTGGAGTGTCTCCATTACAGTCAGTGGCATTTACATTGAATCCTGCATTCAAAAGCAATTTCACTGTATCAGCACTTGGAAAAATATCAAAAATGATTTCTTCAGTTGCATAAATCCTAACATGAAGCAGTGTGCCATTATCATTCCTACATCTAGGATTATGGCGCAAAAGATTTCTCAGCAAAACCAAGACGTTCAAGTATGTTTCATCTTCTTCACCATTTTGGAGATTCTTGGTAATCATATGTATCACCACCACCACAGAATCAAACAGTGACACTTCTCCTTCATCATACCTTATATGCCAGACAGACTGGTAATATCCATTGCAGTCTGGCCAATTCTCACACAAAAAAACTGTTAGCTCTAGCAATTCTAGCAAAAGCTCTTTATCAGAATATTGTTTGCATTCATACAATACATCTGTTAAATGCCATAAACATGACACTGCAGATTCAAAACGTTCTACAATACACCCTTGGGTGATTTTTATTGCATATCTGTACAGAGGTATACTTCGTCTTTTAAAATGACCAGGTTCCTTACTGTAAAAGTGTTCAGCAACACACTCAATCGATTCAAGTAGTTCTACATTGTTTGCTCCAATGATTCTCTCTCTAATAACAAGGCTTTCCATGATGATAGCATCCCTATCACCTTCTATCTCAGCAAGCTCTTCAAGAGTTTGACACTCTCTTCTTTTCTGATAAGCTTCAGCAGGTTCCACTTGCTGTTTTAACAAAGGATGGGAATTGTCAGTATACCTTACTTTCATGCCAAGTCTAATGTAGTTGAATCCTTCCTCAACATCAGGAAAGGTACCACTCTTCAAACAAAGAGAGGCTCCAAGTAGTTCTAGAGCATTAGCTCTTTGCTCTTTTGTTACTTCTGGATGCTTTAGTAAAATCTCCACTACTGATTTAATGCAGTTTTTACTGGCTAGAAGAAGAGGTGTCCATCCCTGACTGTTACACAGATTGGATGCCTTAGCAGTCAAAAGTGCAAGACAAATTTCAGGTGTGTATGGATGTGAATCATATGAGTTGAGCACAGCATGGTGTAGAGCATTATTACCATTCGTATCTTGAAGATCCACTTTTGCTCCATTCTCAATAAGCATGGCTACCTTCTTGACATCACCCTTCCTGCTGGCTTGCATCAGTGGGGTGCAATTATGATTGTCACACATGTTAACATCAGCTAGATTTTGAATCAACCAATAACAAATGTCTGAACGAGCAAAGTGCAAAGCTGATTTCCCGTTTCTGTTTTGAAGGTTTACATCAGCCCCTTTGTTTAGAAGAAAATTTATGGTCTTCATGTTATGAGATTGAGTACAGGCCAGAATCAAAGGTGTCTCTTTAGAGGATGTAAAGAGATTAACATCAGCCCCGTTATCAACTAAACAACTTATGGCATCAAAGTTCCTCCTTTGAACAGCATAGTGTAGAGCTGCATAACCACCATGGTCTTGTAAATTTACATCCGCACCTTTGTCAATAAGAAAGGTAAATGCATCATTGTGTCCGTTTTTCAAGGCAACAATAAGCGGAGTATGCCAGAATAAATAACCATCAAAAGGTACGGACCAAGGATCTGAAGACTCAGAAGATGAGGATGCATTAACGTTCGCGCCTTGTTCAAATAAGTAACTTAAAATATCAAGATTTCCGTTAGCGGCAGCGAGAAACAAAGGTGGACAAGTGTAAGCGAAGTCAAATTTAGACACGTTCCATATATTATCAGGGGGAAATACAAGATATCTAAATCTCTCTCCCTGCTCTTCAATGTCTGCTTTGTAATTCAGTAGTACTTTGACACAATCGAGATTTCCAGTTTGAACAGCAACTATTAACGGTGTGGTTTTACAAGGAATGCTAATAACGTTTTTCTCTTCTAAGACCTTGTCAGTGTAGTCTTGGGCAGCTAAAACAGAAATTCTTTCCGTACTATTCAAACTCTGGAGAATTTCATTTAGTAGCGCAGCATTTCCAGAAATCACAGCTTTCAAGACCTCTGTTCTGTTTTCCATGGTGAACGAAGGTTATTACAGAACGCACTTTCCAGAGAATCTCCTCTATTCTCTACTGCTTTTTGCCTCCCCCATTAAAACTCCCCGATATCGTCAGCCCAATATCATGGGATGATGAGGTTGGTTTTTTTCCTCCAAAAGCTGCTTGTCAGTCCATTTTGTAAACGTTATTTGCTCTCTCATGGTTCTACACAGACTGCGCCACAGACGAAACTAAACTCTGGTTTCTAACCGCGGTTAAATTACCTCGGTTCAACACGGAAGCAGGCGAAGAATCGGCGAAGCAGCAGCCATTTTGAAAATAAGAATTCTAGATTCCAGTCTCCGTCGTTGCACAGCCTTACCATCCATCACAATCCAAACGCAGGACACCTAACCAATGTCCCAATATGATGAAAATGTTAAGAATAAAACGTGTAAAAATTAATTACAATACATGGTTTCTAGTTGTTCCCCACAAAAGAATAGCTAGTTCCAAATATCTCGCAAAGAATTATGAACAATTTCGTATTTCAAACATGTGTGATGCAAACACTAACCCATTTAGTCCACCTAATTCGGCCCCTAAGAATTTTGCTTAAAACAGTTGGTTTAATTTCCAAAAAGCTCTTTGCAGGTCGTGCACTTCGCGACCTTCTGTTTTAGATGCAAAATATAAGCTAAAAACTGTCCAAAGTACAGGCATGCACAGAAGCGAAAAGTTTCCTGTTGTGGTTTGGTTTGAAATACTTGCTTGATATCTTCTATGATTCTCTTAAAACTCTTCATTCAGTACAGGACCTTTTTGCGTAAGTAATGACTGCGGCACCATTTCTTTCGCTTTTCCTTCTCCCCTCTTTCTCACTTTTTCTTTTCTCCTTTTTTATTTCGCTAGGCATCTACTAGGCTTCATATCCGGGTGGGAAAGGCTTTTGGGAAAGTACTTAGGATCATCTTAAGATTAGATGGATGGAAAGGTAGGAGGATAGTAGGACAAAATATTCATGGGAATTTTCGGGTCAACATTACATGGTTTTTCACTTGCCTTTTTTTCCCGGGGGGAGTACTCCCTTATTTAAGCCATATAGGTATGTGCCCCCCATCGAGTAGGGTTTTTGCCCCGTTTTTTGGTCTTAAATTTAAGAAACAGGTTTACACTTTGCCCATTTTGGTCTGGAATCGGGTATGGTTTTCGAGAGAATTACGGGAGTGTATGAACGTTTTTATTGTTTCAATTCCAAGTGAGTAAGAAAGAAAGAGAAACAGATATGCGAATTCGAAATGGATTTGAAGAATGTTTCTTGTTTACGCTCTAATCTAATTAGTAATGATAACAAAATATCTGCCTAAAGGCCAGGTCTGAAAACGAGTATGGATATCAGAGGATGGGTCTGAAAACGGGTTTGGGAAATAACATTTTTTGGTCTGAAATCGGATCAGGAGTTGGAGAACCGGCAACCTCGTCCCCAGGGCTTTTCCCTTAAAAAGTTGGTTGGGCGGGAAACCTGCCCACCTCAAACAAAAATATAAAAAAAAACACACAAATGGATACAGTCATGAATTAACTAGTGCTTTTTAAAGAGTCCAAACTTAGCAAGGTGATTTGAAGGACCTATCCCCCCTCATAGGCGGCGGAGTAGGGGGATTAAATTAACTGCAAAAACCGTGGACGAAGATCCTGCTAGTTGTAAACGTTGGATCTCTAGAGAAGAGATCAAATCAGCCAAAATATAAAAAACAAGAACGAGAAGTCCGAAGATTACAGCAAAGCTGATTTAAAACAACGTGTATTGTTTTTTATAATAATATTTCGGCTGGCCATACCAGCCTTCTTCAGGTTTACAGATGTTACTGAACTTATGTAGCAATCACAATATTATATAGATGGAGAATGTCGCAATAAAAGGGAGAGGCGGAAATGACGTACAACATAAAAACTGGAAAGGAAAAATACTAAGGATATGGATTACAATAATTCGTCACGGCGGTTTAGGCCATGAGGTTCAAGAATCATGGCCTTATCTATCAAATGCGACTCCCTGGCCTTACGAACTGAGTCACGTGAAGAATGAATTTTTTCTAGTGGGATTATCTGCATGTCAGTATGAGAATGGTTAGAGTGAGAGAGAAAGTGTTCAGAAACAGTAGTGGGTTTAAATTTAATGTTAGTTTTGTCGACTGCACGTCTATGTTCGTTAAATCTGTCCTTGAGACGTCGCTTAGTTTCACCTATATATTGTAAATTACAACGGTTACATTGAACCATGTGGATAACATTTTTAGTGTTACAAGTAATGTGTGAAGTGATTGAGCGTGTTTCACCTGTAGCGTAAAAGGTATAACTTGTTAGGCCGTTAGTAATGTATGGAGGAGTTGGAGGGAGTAGGGGGAGCAGGGGGGCAGAGCCCACCACGTTTTCTGCACTTAGACGACTCAAGAATTACCTAAGAAGCAGAATTCAGTAGCAACGCCTAAACAACTGTAGTACTGATGCATTGTCACAAATCGAGGACGGACACGCTAGACACTGTGTAATGATTGCTTGTGCCAACGAACAACGCAAAGGGCAGTTTGGAAAATTTGAGTAGGGGTATGCGTATGGCTCATTGGAAATGAGGCCCCCCACGTTTCAAAACGCTCCGCCGCCTCTGCCCCTGTAGAAGATAAATGACAAGGTTGTCCTTTATCGTTAATGAGATGACGTCACAAGCAGTAGAAGGGCGTGGATCCGCACTGGTGTTTACTTGCGATTCAGGGACAAGAGAGATTAATAAAAAAAGCTTAAAATCGTACTTGGTGAACACAACTAGAATCTTTTTTCGGTACATACTTTCAACCTCAGCGTTCTTTTTTTAAAATCCGTTCTCAGCCTCGTCGGACCAAATCCGAGGCAATCATTTTTATTTCAATCCAAGAACAAATTCGAAACAAATGACAATACTTCGACTTAAACTGAATAAGTTATGTTAAGTCCTCGATAACTTATAATGAGCAACAGTGACTTTTGGGTCAGTTAATTTCAAGTCAGAACTTTAAGGAGGGGGATGGTGGGGGATGAATATGTCGACGGCCCCTTACATGTTCAAAAAAGAGAAAAACAATTAAAAATAATAACGATCTGGAAAAATTATGGAGGAATCACGATTTTAAACCATGACCTTTCCGAACTACACAAACATGGTTGGGTATTTTTGTTTTTCATTTCTTTATCTTCA
Source organism: Porites lobata (assembly GCA_942486035.1). Taxonomy (NCBI): domain Eukaryota; kingdom Metazoa; phylum Cnidaria; class Anthozoa; order Scleractinia; family Poritidae; genus Porites; species Porites lobata. Next base: position 564,619 of record CALNXK010000240.1, on the reverse strand, counting down.
TTTTACCATTAACATCTTTCTTACATTGAAAGCAGCAGCCCATAACCCGGAGGGAGCAACTTCCAAGCGCTCGTGTTGCGGCGATTTTTACGAACCAGTTTATTTTTAGAACGGTTTTGGCGCGAGTTATGAATATCTTTTTAATTCCACAAACCAGTCAGCAAAACCTATGCACTTAAAAATGATATTTTTGCCTTTTAATATCGTTTAGTTTTCTTTTTTTATATCTTATACTTCTAATGCGCTCATAGACATGGAAGAGATCCTATTTTCGTGGGAAAAAGTGCCCTAAAATGTATCTAAATATAAACTGGCCCGTAAAAACGCCGTGACATAGGCCTAGTATGGGAGTTGTTCGCTCCGGGTTATGGACTCTTTTTTGAAAGTGGCTACAAAAGTTATCTAGTAGCAGGAATACTTCGCAAAGCTTTTTTTTAAAGGAGATCTCCCCTTTATTACAATAAATTCTATTGAAATTGCATCAATTACCATTGATGGTGGCTTGATTAATTTATTTGTAACCGTATTGGATATAGCCTCTTGTGCAGATGCTTTGTCACCAATCCTTCCCAACAAATAAAAGGGAGGATTGTTGTGTGACGAGGCAAAAGAACGCCTGAGTAGGAGCCTATATGGACTTGACATAATTTTTCCTTACATTTTGCACACATAAATAAAGAAACCCAGAAGTGTCTCCTAGCCCCAGTACCTATCCAAAATGATGTTTTTGACCGAGAGGAAACTATTTGTTGGAGTTACCTATCAATAAATCAGTGACCTGTCTCAGGACCAGTGTCACGCAACCAATTTTCTGTAAACACCAAAACAAGCCATTTTGGAAGGATGATTTTATTAGGAACTGAAAGATATATTAAAACTATATTTCTTTTGAATTTTGAGGGGATATGTCAGAAAAGTTTTGATTATTGCAGCATCTGCCGAGAATTAAAAAGATTTGTATGAGAATAACAGCACTTGTCACCCAGTCAAGATTGCGTGGTTTCCCATACAAAGCCTTATCAGCCTCATTCCCAGGCTTCTCTCCGTCTCTATGGGGAGCGGTTACATAGGGACAGGGACATATTACAAGGTGGCACAGAAGGTGGCATGAAGATATGAATTTTATTTTTGAGTGGCAAAACAATATTTTACGAAGGAGCGCAGCGAGTGAGTAAAATATTGTTTTGCCACAAGAAAATAAAATTCATATCTTCAAGCCGCTGTGTAATGTTCTTTTTATTATAAAGACAAAATGACATCGATAAAATAAGAGGGAAATTACCAAAATATTTACATCATCGATAAACTCATGTGTGAGATTATGGAAAATAAACCACTCGGGTCTCGGATGTAGTTTTTATGAATTTTACGAATGGTATATTTTCCAGTAAACCACTCGTGTCTACATAATAAAATGGTTTAATCACTATGTTTTTGCTATGTTTACTACCCAACTCAGATTATACCAGAAACTTTAAATATTTAAAACATGCAATTGGAGCTACAAAGAAACTGTAACATTGGGTGGATATTTATTATCTTCCAACAACCAGATACTTCTGGATGTCTTCTAAAAGACAATGCCTGTGGTTCAAATCTTGTAGCAAGCAGTAAAAATTTGCATTATTTTTAAGTGGTTGTTTACAGGTTTAAAAGTATTACAAACTTACATACCAGATACCAGCATATATAACAATACTAGGGGTACCTTCCGGGAAGTGCCAACGAGGCGATTTCGTTTCTCTTTTGTGGAATGTGCCTATTGAGATCTTCTTTCATAATTTTAGAGGTTTAAAATGGATTCCACTATAGAAAAGATGGCACCCAACTTCAAAACAACAACTTTGGCACATTCTAGGCTTTCACTTTTGTTAAACAATAACAACATGGCTTAAAGCTTTGTTGGTAAATATGAGCAAGTTAACACTTATGTTTCATGGAAAATTCCATTGTATATCAAAGCTATAAACGTTTGAAAGAAAAATATAGTTCAAATGAGGCCTTTGACTGCTGAAATTAAAAATAACAATTAAATTCTGAGCAACAGCGTCATCAGGGATAAGAAAAATAATTTTTGCATGTAATATACATAAGAAAAAAATTGGTGTAAACTAAAATGTGTGAAAAGCGCGCAAGAATGGGGCGGAATGTATTAGAGGTATAAAAAAATAAACTTGAATAAAATACAAAGATCTAATGAGTGAGTGTCACAGGACATAGAGTCTCTTGAAAGGCATAATGATAGTCTGAAAAACAAAAGTCCGCACATTCGTTGCATTCCTAACGGGAGTTTTGGGCTGTCTCAATGTAAATCAAGCAGCAAAAAGACATGCTTACTGACAAAATCTCTCGAAAAACGTAAATAGATTTTTAAAAAAAGGTCGGCAAATACGTTGCATTCCTCACGGGAGGTGAGGACTGGCTCAATGTAAATCGACCTGCGAAGAACACTCTGGTTCTGATATTAAACTTTTGAGAATATAACCCTATGCCTTGATCAACCACCGCTTGAAATTCAGTTCACAAAGGAAAAGAGAACACTGAAAACCCTGGTTCTGAGTCGAGAAGCGAACACGCTACCTCAATATAAATCGAGGAGCAAAGAACAAGGTAGTTCTGACAAAAATTTGAGCGTAAAACCCTATTCCTTGATCAGCTGCTGCTTTAAACACTATTTATAAAGCAAACCAGAGCACTAAGTGCCCGTTCAAACTAGAAATCGAATTAAAGCTTGCTCACCAGGTCCTCTTGAACAGACAAGGAACAGGTGCACACTGAATCACCCAATCTTGAACCATGAGTTGTAAATACAAGACCATGAGGTCACTACCCAAATATGGGGTCTTACTTACACCCAAATGTAGTCAAAAATGCAAATTTTAGAGGGTTACGCAGAATTTGCGAGTTTTTTCCTACACTGTATATATCTGCGCGGCGATATAATTCTGCCACCGACTCAACCTCACTTGTTAGCTCGGTTGCCTCATTGGCAATGAGGTATGCCAAAGTCCACTGTACATGTAACTATTCAACGCAAAAATCAAATCGATAATTACTAGTGAAATGATACATTAAAAATTATACAGAGAGAGTTATAGAAATTAAAAGCAGAAAATAAATCTAAGGAGCTCTAAGCAACTTGAAAAAGAAGCTAAATTTCCTGAAATAGCAGTCATCAGCATACACCAGAGGAATTTATAATAAAGTATTTTCAAGTGACTGTATTAAAAAAGGGTGCAGAAATGTCATGAGATGAGCTTTGCTCTGCTTTGTCTGCAAAACTTCCATTTAATGCATGCTAATGTATTTCTCCAGTGTTTTGGGTACCTCCCCCAAATAAGGAATTCCAAACTTTTTAACTGCTCTGGCACTGATACACTTTAACTCCAGTTTTCTTCTCTCAGAAAGAATCATGCGAGCTTCATCAGTTTTAGCCATGTCCATGGGTGTTTTACCATCATTGTTGACAAAATCATGATGAGCACCTCCATTAAACAGAAGCTGCAAAATTTCAGTTATAAACTGGATATGTTCATCATCCCAGCGTTCTGAAGTGACAGCTAAGTGAAGTGCAGTATCTCCATTGTTGTTGACAGCATTAACATTGAATCCTGCATTCACAAGAAGTTTCACTGCAGCAGTGCACAACTGTGAAGAACCACTGTGGCCAGAATATCTGATGAACTCATGTAACAATGTATTCCTTTCATAACCTCGAGGGTTTAACTTACAAATAGTTTTTAATAAAACTGCTGCATTTGAGAATTTATCCTTTTCACCAAGTTCCTTTTGGCCGATCATCCGAAGAATTCTGAATAAAGAATCAAAAAGGTAGTCATCCTGTTCTTTTGTTCTTTGCAACTCGTAGTCATGATCAAGAACTGTTTGGTCTAGCAATTCAAAAACAGGATCCTCTTTGGGAAGGCTATTCTCCAACCTGCTTTCCAATACTTTGGTGATACCATTTAAATCACGTGAAGCCGACTGATTGCAGCACTGGGCTATTTTCATGGCATGTCTGTACAACCCTATACATAGAGAAAACTGATGGCACCCAAAGTAATTAGCAGCACATCTAATTGATTTTAGTAGTTTTTCATTGTTCCTTCCAAGAATTCTTTCTTTAACAACAAGGCTTTCCATGATCATCGCTTTTTTATCACCTTCAACTAGAGCAAGCTCCTCAAGAGTTTGGCTCTCTTTCCTGTTCTGATAAGCTTCAATGGGTTCCATTTGCTGTTTTAAAATAGGATTAAAAGGATCAGTAAACCTTTCTTCCATGCCATGCTTGATGTACCTAAATCCTCCCCAATAACAATGGTCAAGAGACAGAGAAGCTCCAAGTAGCTCTAAAGCATCAATTCTTTGCTCTTTGGTAAACTCAGGTCGCTTGATTAAAAAAAGCACACTTCTTCTATTGCTGCTATTACTAGTGGCAAGAAGAGGTGTTAATCCATGACTGTTTTTACACAAACAGGATGCTCCGGCAGTTAACAGTTTCAAGATGGTTTTTCCCATTGGCATCTTGTTCAGGGAGTCTTCTTCACATGCAGAATAGTGAAAAGCTGTATCACCATCTTTATCTTGAAGATCCACATTAGCTCCATGTGCAATAAGAAGGCTGACAACATCTGAGTTACCTTTTTTAGCTGCTCTCATCAGCGGGGTGACTTTATTACCTGTGCATGCATTGATATTGGCCCCATTTTTGATCAAACAACTCACAACCTCACACGAGTTATCAGACATACAAGCATAGTGAAGAGCTGTAAGACCATCTTTGTCTTGAAGATCCACGTTGGCTCCATTCTCAACGAGCCAAGTTACTAGTTGTTCCTCATAAATACCACAACTCTGTGTCACACTCATGAGAGGTGTGCATTTGTCATTTCTTCTTGTGTTAAGATTGGCTCCATTTTTAACCAGAGAACTCAAAATGCCAAAGGAGATGCCCTTGTTCCGTAGAGCATGGAAGAGGACTGTTTGACCATCTTCGTCTTGAAGCTCTACATTAGCTCCATTTTGAAGAAGACAGTTGACTACTTTCATATTGTTATGCTGGGATGGTACCATCCGAGAGGGGCATTTGTCGCCTGTGATTATGTTAACATCAAAGCCATATACATTAATAGCCACACCATTTTTGTGGGTACTACCAGCGGCAAAGTGCAGAGCTGAATAACCGGAATTGTCTTGAAGGTTTACATCAGCACCTTGATCAATGAGTAGGGATACAGCATCAAAATAGTTGTATGCGCTACTTGTTACATCATGACCACTGTTTTTATAAACGCGCTCTATTGCTTTCTTATTGACATCCTCACAAGCCAACATCAGAGGAGTATCATTGTTTTCGTCATGTGCATTAACATCAGCCCCATTTTTCATTAGGTGCTTCAAGGCTTTAAAATAACACTTAGCAGCTTGATCAGATATAACTAAACTCATTAAATGCTGTCTATTGATCCTTTTCTGGACCCCAACCGACTCAACACAAAGCCAACATTCAACCTGATTGGCGATCACGATTGTTTTTAACTGGCCAATCGTGGCGCATTTAAATCAGGGTACCCATTTTTCCAGAACAAGGATTTCGGCGCTGTTTCAAAGTTTAATTTCATTAAAATAACCCTTAGCAGCTACAAAGTGGAGAGCTGTATAACCAGATTCCTGTTGCAGGTTTACATCTGCCCCTTGATCAAGAAGATAGTTTACTGCATCAATGTGACTCTCTTGAACAGCGAACATCAGAGGCGTGAGACCAGGGACATAGTTTGTGGCTGCATTGATATCAGCTCCATTTTCAACTAAGCAACTCAAAATCTCAAGATTTCCATAAGCAGCAGCAACACACAGAGGTGTGCCACAAAGCCAGAAATAAGGATACGGAAAAAGGTCTGAAAGGTGAAAATCCCCTCGTCCTTCTGTGTCAGCTTTGTACTTCAAAAGAACTTTCACACAATCAAGGTTTCCATTTTCAACTGCATTAATTAGCGGTGTTGTTTTAAGTTCACGCCCAAACGGATAATCCCTAACGGCTAAAATTCTTTCTGCACTGTTCAATTCCTCAAGAACTTCATTGAGTAACTCGGCATCTCCAGATTTAGCAGCTTCCACGACCTCTGTTTTTGGATCATCAGGATAGTTTTTTCAGCGTAGTTTTTCTCTGATAGTTCTCGCCAGATTTTATATTCAATTGATTCAATTCCTGATATCGCGTGAACAAGAATACCGAATACAACCATTCCATGAGATCGATCACGCATTATGTGAAAAGTTTGTCAGCGGAACGTATTTTTTGTCTTTAAAAGCATGCGGTTGTTTATTCGATCCCAGTCGCCCCTTAGTCGCCCCTAGTTTTTTCCGGAAGTAACATGGCGCCGAAATCGAAATCGCAAAGAAACAGCAAATTGCAAAGGTTAGTACTTTAAGTGGTACTGTCTTCTATTGTAATTGAGTTAAGGGTAAGATTTTCTCTCGAAGTTTAGAGTGGGAATTTTTATGGTTATTATACAATACTGCAATAATGTCACAAGTTAGCGCACAGGAGCATAATTGGGCGCTCAGTTTTAGAGATGCCTGCTTTTCTCTGGGGCTTTTCTTCTGCTTTTATAAGCTTAATATTTCTTTTAAATGATCAGTGTTAAACTAAACTCTCGCTTCCTGTTTTTTTCCGCTTCTGATACTTCTACTTTGTGCTTTTGAATTCTAAGAGTTGCTTTCTTGCGTTATCAGGAGGGAAATGTTTGTAACAAAAAATATATATAAAAAACAAAAACAAAAACAAAACTGAATACAAGGCTGGCAATATGTCAAAGAGCTGATTTATTTGAGAACAATATTTCAGCTAACAAAATTAGCCTTCCTTAGGGCCAGAGAGAGAGAGAAAAAAACATTTTAAACACATTTTCCTCAGCCTTGGACCCACACCCCATTACCCTGGATCCGCAACTGTCAGACTTTACTTTCTCAAGGCTCATTGATATCCCTGTTTCATAACTGCTACTTTTGAAAACCTATATGTAGTAGCAAATGAAATGCTAAATTGAGCGGACATTTTATCATCTTTATTTTAACTCGCTGCTGTTTTGCTAGTCTCCCACCCAGTCGTTTGAGGGGAGCTTGTATTTAGTCCCTTCCCACAAAATATGATGAAATATGGGCTCCACTAACTACACCTGCGTGGGAGGCTACTGTTTTGCCCCATGTGGGGTGATTTAAGAGTCTTGAATTCTCGATTCCTCGTTTTTGATTCTGGATTTCTTGGCAGTGGATTTTGGAGTCCAGATTCCAATCGTTCGTGGGATTCCGGATTCCATGGGATGGATTCCAAAGCCCTGGATTAAACAAGCAAAAATTTCCAGGATTCCAGAATCCAAATTACCTCATAGGGCGAACTGTTTGTATTGTATTTTTAATCATGCCTACTCCCTCGTAGTTTTCTACCTTTCACAACTTTCGTATTTTAAAATGTTGATCCATTTTACAAATCCTTCAACTTTTCACTTTTAAGCGTTTATTTGAAAAACAGCTGTATCAGGGGACTGAAAAAATTATCATTGGGAAGCTGTGCAAACAAAAAGGGAAAACTTAAATTTCATGAGTATCTGAGAAGATACGAAAACACTTGTCGAGATTTTCCCAATTATTTCTCGTCCGTTTAGGAAATTAAAACAGAGTTTGCATTCTCCAGTTTGCTGCCAATAGACGTTTAGGTCCTGTTTAGAATTTAATGTGATTTTGCTGTTATATTTTCACGTGCATTTTCTTTTCTTTATTATTTTTGTTCATTGTGGAAGTTGTAGCATTGATCTTTATCCCGCTCGGTTTGAAAAGGAAATCTTGCACTTTTGTTTATTGAAAGACCACTTAAAACTCTGCGACGTATAAACTAATCCGACCAATCGGATTGTTTGCAAAAGTAAGATGCACTGATTTGTTTAGATTGTTCACTGTCCACTATTTGTTTGTAAGATCATCAGGATTGAGCACTAACCCTCAATTTCATATGTTCCGGGGGGTGGGCCTCGGACTTTATAGCGGTGGGGGGAGGGAGGCGCTTCCTCCCAAACTGTCCCCCACCCCCTAAGTAGATTTGATAGTCGCCCAAGATGGCCGCCCGTAACGCAAAGCCTTCGATCTCGTTGATCTCACGGAAAAATTGGGGACTATGAATTGTTTAGCCTGAAGTTATATTTTATTCATCTCAATTTGTAGTTAGCCTGCGAACCGCAGACGTATTTCCGGTCGTCACTTCTCTCCCTCCGAAAAGTTTTTCTCGGCGGGTGAAACTAGAGCCAAAAAACCGGATGCTCTCACAGGCTAATTTGTAGTACGTTAAAACTTAACTAAATTTAATAATCCGGCAAGTCAAAGCAGAAGCTGTTTGATTGACCAATAAGTCATCAACATTTCTTAACCAAAACAATTCTTTATTATATGGCGAAATCCGCGAGCGGGCATAATAAAGCGAATCCTGTGATCTGATTGGCTATCCGAGCCGGCAAGATGGGCCAATTCGTGACCGCTCGGAGTTTCCCTCGTTGGTTTCGTAAGAGAAACTTTCTTTTTGGCTATTTGATAAATCCTTTATTGACTAATGAGACAAAGCCTGTTCGGTCCAGGGAGCTTGGTATTTGCCTCGTTGTTTCTTACGTTTTTAAAGAGCTCGTCTTTATGTCGTTCCATAAAAACAGGAAAAAATGAACCAGGTCAATATCCAGCCATATTTGACCTCACCCTTTGTCAATGACGCACATGCACATCTCGATCTTGTCAAGACCAAGTATTCTTCATTAGAGAGGTTAAGCATCACGTTTACGTGTGGTTTACTGTTGATTATTTCTACGCATAAATTAGTAGTTTCACGCAACTTTTTATCCATAAGAATTGTTTTGAGCTTTTTTTATCTGCTCATTTTCTATTTTGCGAAATTGTCAACTTGAATCCGACGTTTGCCGTTTGCCGTATTCGTGAGGCTTTTAAATCTTCCTATTAGGGCTTATCGTCGTTTACGCCGAAAACAAGAATCTCTTTCCAGTTTCCTCACTTTTTTCGAAACAGGAAAATTAAGTAGCCCCTTCTCACGTATAATAGTCGCCAGAACGGATTAAAAATCCAAATAATCGTATGGAAGTTAACAGAATAACTCCAAAAATCTCGCTCATTAATTATGGCTCTTGTAAATTCCGTTCTTGTCTTGCCCCTTAATGGAATAGTTATCTACATATTTATATCCGACCTCCAGCTATGAAAACTTCTAGGCGATAATTATTTCTTCCAACAGATATTTTACTGATCGGATACTGAGAAGTGTCGTTTGTTCTGTTCGCGCTGGACTTTTGTTCCTGTGACTGAAACATTTGGCAACGAACCGGATATTTTTTCTCGAGCACATTTCTTGCTTCCGTCGCAACTTTGGTCTTCTAATTGACGAAGGAGTGTTTGAAGTAGTTAGCAAACATCTTGGCCATGCATTTTCGCGTCCGGTCGGGTGACAAATTGCTTCTCAGATTGCTCTTACTAAAGGAGAAAATTTCCATGAAAAATCGTTTAAGGGATCTCTATATCAATAAAAAAACTGTTCTTTTAGAAAAGTAGCATGATTCGCTTATACGATGAAGGAGATATAACTTTTGATGCTACTTTTATCTCACCCATAGAATTCATCTTCAGATTTGCAATTTGCTCCAAATTTGCAATTAGAGTAGCAATTTTGCGGCGTGTAAAGTTAATACAGTAAAGACTGCTTTACTCAGTTTAAAAAGAGTTAATGTACATAATTCGGTAGACAAAACAAAACCAAACAAAGCAACCGGTGAAAAAAGAAAGAAAGGTTATCAATTAACTGTCATCTTATCTTCTTAATTTTAATCTTCTTTTTTAAGAAAAACATTTTGCGGCCGCGTGGTAGGCAAAACGAAACTTTACTGTGACACATCTCTGAGTTTTAAGTGAAGTTCTTGATCGTTTTACTACTCTTAAATTAACCTTGTAGGTTCATTATTTCAATGGACAAGAGCTGTCTATTTATAGCGTTAATAATGTAAAACAGATAGATCTCCAAACATAACGCAGTTAGATAGACAGTTTATAAAAAGAGTCGAAACTCAGCTGCATATAAAAAACGGAAGTGCGTGAAAAGTTAAGCCAAGCCCGTTTGACGTTTTGCCGATAAATTTCTACTGTATAGAAAGTGAAAGAGGAAAAAAATGTCTGTTACGAGTTTTATCCCAAATTTATCTTCCTTGCGCCTTCATTCCCTTTTCACCCTGATATAGCGTGCATGTGGTTTCAAAAGGACACGCGAAGGGTTTGTTCTCATTCATTGGCTCTTTTAAGTCAACAGATCCCGATATGCAAATTACTGTGTGAAATATGGTTTCCTCAAAAAACTAGAACATCCACTTGAAGCAAGCTTGCAGTGCAGATAATCTTGAAGGAAGTTGTAAATTTTGCGGTCAAGACTCGAGCTTCGAAAACTTTTACAGCTTAGTTGCAGCAGGGCATTTCCAGGCATGGCGAAGCGATCAACGATCTCTGTATTCTTTCTGTTGAACGTAATCGTGTTTATGTTGCCATCTATTTTAATAGCTCAGAGATGCGATCGGCAAGTTTACAGCAACATATGGCATCGTTGTTCAGAATGTAACATAAATGTTCTCCAAGGTTGCCCGATAGGTTATCAACAAGTTACGAGCGGCGAAGGTGTTCAACGCTGTACAATTTTCTTAAATTTTGGACCAAACTTGGGCAGAATTTCTGTCCCTGGCTGTCAACATTTGTGCAGGCGAACTCTTATACAAAAAGAATGCTGCAGTGGGTTTTGGGGACAAGATTGTCAAGGTATTTTGCAATGAAATTTATCAGTTAAATCTTATAACTCGAATACACAAATCTCTCTGGTTGTTGAATAACTTCATTGTTCCGCTGTTATAGATTATGTAAACATAGACAGTTTTCTTGAATTTAAATTTCATTCAGCAGGAATTTTTATTTCCAAACCCAAGCGAAGTGTATATATTGGCTAAGAAATGCGAAATTTAATCTTAAGTCTTTATTATAAAGCTGAGATATTTCACTTTTTCGGGAAATTTTGGCGCCAAGGGATCACATGACATGAATCTTCCGGGAAAATTTGTTACAAGCGATATATTTGAATTTTCTATTATGTTATATTTTATTCCAGTAAAGTTGTGCACGTTCTCTCTCACTGGAAAGGTCAATCTAATGACTGTTTCAAACAGCGACAAAGCCTATATTTTCAGTGAAGAAGATAGAATATATTTAACGAGTGTGTATGGACAAGCGTGAAGTCAAAATTTTCTGTCTTTGAAACGGCTGTCTTTTCGACTCTCCGCTGTGAAATTCTAGCAGTTTAATTTTTTAATTTTTAAATACATTTTATGGCAGCTACAGTAAACATGAATGGGAAAGAAAAATCTCTAGAAAATATAGACAATATCAATACAGTAGCATGGGAACTTTATCATGAACACTCTTCTCATACTTATATGCGCCGTATCTTTTTCACACGATATATTTTTGTGCTTTTAAAAATTAACACGCATCATTTCGCATGTTCTGCTCTTAATATTTAGCAATTTTGTCTTAGCAAGATTAAACACAGCAGTCACTTATTTTTGATGTGATATTGCCCTGGAATAAGACAATCTCATAAGCGAAAAAACGTTCAGGTAATTTTCTCAAAGCATGTTTAAAAATGCCAAGCGTACGGCGAATTCAGAGCTTTACTAGACGTCCTCTTCAAAGTCGCCTTTTCTTATTACGTAGTTCGCGCTTATAATTTGACTTCAGAATCCACAGAACTAAACTGAACATATTAAGAGCTAGTTATTAAAAATAAGAAATGTACGCCATCGTGTACCATGAAATTTATAGAAAACAACTTTTAGTTTGTTGTAGACGTTTAATAGTGAGTTCAACTGGAAGTAAATCGGGTTTGTTTATATGTTTTCATCGTTTTTCAATTACAAGGCGGCTGTTACGGTTTTGCATCACAGACAGTCCGTAGAACCTACAATGATTTTTTTTAGCAAGATAAGTATCAGTCAATCATGGAAAATAACATCCGGTGGTCATATGAAAATTAACTTTTTGGCCCGAAATTTAGATGACAATACACATTACGTAAAGGCGGATAATTTTAGAAGCAAAACCTTAAATTTCGTACAGTAGATATATTGTGTTGAGGCTTTAATTATGCTGTGGTTTAACGAAGAATGTGAACAATATAATAGGAATAGAAACCATAATCTTGCTAGGGCTATTTTTAAAAGAAAAACACTTGAAAAAAAACAATGACTTCAAAATTCGAAAGAAATTGAAAATTGACTCATAGTCATGTACCCTCAAGTTGTATTAAAGCAAAGAATGAAACCAATTAATCATCTCATTTGCTGGTATAATGAGCAGGACAATATCTGATTATGACTGTTAAATATGTCAAACCAACTTGAAGAATTATTTTTTTGAAGAGAAAAAATACTGAGTTTTAATACTCAATACAAAGAACACAAATGTAGCAGGATAATATCTGGCTATGACTGTTTGATCACAACTGATTAAAGTATGTTGTACTAATTTGCAAATTATTGAAGAATTTATTTCTTCCAGAGAAAAAAGTACTGATTTTTAAAATTTAGTGCAATGATCAGTTATATTAAGTAGGAAATGGGCAAATAAAAACAAGGGAGAGGGGTGAAGGCAGAGACAGGGGAGGGGAGGGGAGGGGGGGAGAGTGGATGATTTCCCTGTTTTTTTGCCTGTTGTTATCAGGGAATACTCAAAATGATTCTAACTTTAAACCCTTTAAGTGCCCCCCCCATTAACATCAATTTTCTCCTAATAACTTCAATAGACTATTAAGAGGAAAGGTTATTAGATTTCTGACATGATCTGGGAAGTGAGGGAAATGGTACTATTTTTTTATCAAATTCTCTCAACTAAGTATCTAATAATGTAATGTATGTAACTGGAGAATTTGTATGTGGACATTGGGGCTTAAAGAGTTAACATTGTTTTGTCTGTGAATCATAGCATGTCCTGGTAGTCCCCCATGTAGTGGGCGTGGATCTTGCAGTGACAAGGTTACTGGTAATGGAACCTGCACTTGCCAGGTAAGAGTTGCAGTTCACCCAAGTTCTTACAGTAGTGTACACAGGCCTATAGCTAGTCTAGAGGCAACTGAAGCAGTTGTCTTGGTATGGATGTTGATTTAAGTTCCTTATGTGTGCCATATCCTTCCTTCATAGTACAGGTCACCATTATTCACTCACTTAGTTAGCAATGATTCTTTACTTTGTACGTTGACTCATCAGGATGGTTTCAAAGGATTTGCCTGTGAGCTGTGTAAAGACTCAAACAAATTTGGCAGCTACTGCAATGAAAGTAAGTGTTAATTCATGAAAGAAGTACATGATAAAATTCTCAGTGCTTGACTAGCTGTGTATTTGGCAAATTAGCCAGGTTTTTCATAAGTTACCCATTTAAAAATTTGCTAAACAACCAAAAAAAAATAGAAACCAGGTTAATTAACTTGGCTCAAAGAATCAAGGATTTTTATAAAATGTTTTTAAACTGAAGATGTTTTTTTTAGTTGAAACATTTTAAGTGTCATTAACGATATTAAGACTTTAATTAAGCACTTAATGATGAAAATGAATTCACCTTCTCCATGTGCAAATTAATCAACAGAATTGAGTGCTGTCTTTTCCTCCTTGGCTTTTGTGACTCAGCTAATTAACCTTGACAAAAGCATTCCAGTAATTTTCCCACTAACATAAGGACTAATATCAAAGAAAAATTTTAAAACTACTGACTTTAATATTGCTATTATTATAAACTCATTAATGTCTTGATTATACATGTCGTTTGTTCAATGATCTCTTTCTTATCTTTTTATAATTAATAATTCATATTAAAATTAACTGAATTATACCACTACATGAGAAGTTTCTGCAATTTGATTGGCTTAGAGCAGTGGTATTTCGGCTTAATTTGAAATACCTACATGTGAAAATTACAAACCTTTTACAGGTAAAGTATAAACAAATAATAGCAAGATTTGTACGCGATATTTGGTATAAATACCACTTGTGATATTGGGAAATTGTCTCAAATTTCACTCGCCTAACTGCTCGTGAAATTACGTATAACAATTTTGAAATATCACTCGTGGTATTTATGCCAAATATCACTACTAATCATGCTATTACCTATACTAACTCAATTTTAATTTATAATATTTGTGCAACACTGTGCCAAAGAAATTTCATTTTGATATGATTTGCAGTGGAATCCCAATATCAAAATGTGCCACCTGATTGAAATTACATTCATTTTAATTGGAAGGGGGGGGGGGGGGGGACTTTTATCAGGGTTTTAACCTACTATACACTGTATTAAAACTGGGGCAAAGAACATCATTTTGTTATACCATGGCATTTAAATGTTATACATCGATCTAGATCTTTCATGCCTTTTGACCCCTAAAAGTGTTTTATATTATCTAATTTTAAGTGGTAAATGACGACTGCCCAAAAACCATGAGTCAGTGACTCAGGACATTTTGATAATTATTTGTCCATTAAAGATAACCAAGAGACTATAAAGGGGACAGAGAGGGCATCCCCCATATACACCCTATTCCATAGGTAATTCGTCTCGAGTTATTTTTAACACCACAGATCTCAAGGGGGATTCGACAAGAGCTAACAGTAGAGCAGGGAAATCCTTAACACACTGAATATTCTCTCAGGATCATTTATAGTTTACAGTTTGAAGAGAGCAATTTCTGGTTTGATGTTTATTTTTTTCAGTCTTTATAGCGATTATTCCTACCCACTTACTTTGTCAATTGTAGGCGAACCCTCCTAAAGCTGAATTTCAAGGGACCATATTCAAGCTCAGAAAGCAAAATAAAATTTAAATAAGCTGCTTATTTACGTCCTCCACAAAACGCGAAATTAGGCATTTTCACGCCGTAGTCGTTGCAAAAACGGGAAAGAAATGAACAAAAAGTGTGTTGCACGTGCGGTTGTTGTTTTTTGCTAATTAAACCTATTGTTTTTTGACGTTCTAGTTGTCGTCCGCCTCGTTGGATCTTAAACTCCCTAAATTGTACAAACGACCGGTTTCAATAGACCGGCGAAATTTCTCATTTTATTAAAGCACTGAGGTTACGACAACTTCGAGTTAAACTGATTTCACGGGTTGTCAAAGAGTCCAGCGATTCCTTTTTCCCAGGTGAGCGCCGACTCATTTCGCTTCAATATTCAGGAATGCTCTCGATCTTTTTACGCTTTCATTGCCTCTCGCCCGACATGTTTTGCACGGCGTTTGGTCATGCGAAACCTCCACGAAACATCCACGCCTCACGCAAGGTAACTTTATCCCGATTCTAAAAATAACTCGAGACGAATTACCTATGGAATAAGGTGTATATGGGGGATGCCCTCTCTGTCCCCTTTATAGTCTTTTTTCAATTCACTACTTTCACATAGATCATAATGCTTCTTGTTTACCCCCCCCCCTCCACACCCTGCCCCCCAAATTTTGCATAACTATTGTTTCCAATTTCCCCTGACTATAACAGTTGTCCCAAGAGAAATCCAAGACAATGGTTATGCAAATTTTGGGGGGGGGGGTGGGTGGGTAAACAAGGTACATTATTGTGGTCTATGTGAAAATGGTGGATCCAGAAAATACCAAAAGAGGGCGGGGCATCGGGAGACTTGCCAGCTATAATATGATACTTTTATCTGTTAATAGGTCTTAATAATCTTTTATTGGTGAAAGAACTCTGAGAGCACCTGTGTCTAAGAGGAAACAGACAGCTGTAGATGAAATGCGGAGGGGGGGAGCAGGGAGGGTAAGGGTGTCTTCCTTGGCCCCCCTTTATCTACCAATACATTTTTCTTGTGGCGTGAGTTCTTTTATTAGGTTACCTGAGATACAGTGAGTAATTATGATATCTAAATCATGTCCACCTCTCTCCTTGTCAGCTTGTCACTGTGTTCATGGACAGTGTGACAGTGGGTTACTTGGCACAGGACACTGCAGACCAGACAGCTGTCACCTGGGACATCAAGGACAGGACTGTAACATAGGTGCGTGTAAAAGCTGGGATACCTGTGACAGTGCACAAGAGACCTGTATTATCTAAAATTAATACTTTGATTGAGGTTCTCAAGGAAACGATTGGTCAAGTTTATTATGGTGAAGAGACGATCCAAGTAGCAGATGATGAGTTTTATCTATGTTGATTCCCAAAGGCTCATTAGTTATAAAAGAACATTGCATTATGATAGTCCAAACGACTGTATGAGAAGTATCAGTGCCAAAGGGAAAACAGTTCATTGTCACATTCTGTCTTGACGGAGGATGGGAAGTGTTAGACTGCAAAACAGCCTGTATTTTGGTCTGGGTTAAGAAGACGCGTGCAAGTTCTCTAAGGAAAGGTCTGGAATGAGAGTGAAAACGGAGAGTGATACTAAGGACAGACACGAAAAATACTCCCACCACTACGGGAGTGTGAAGTATCACACCGGCGCTTTGCGTCTTGTAGTGTAGAGAAGTGTGTTCTATGAGAATATAGATAAAGAAAAAAAAAGTGGTCATTATCAACTAAAAAACGTAATGAGTAACAATTTGCTTTCCAGCCCTGCCAAACTGTACCAATCCACTGCCATGTCCAGTGAATGCAGGTTGCTTCAAGATCAATAACACAGACTCTTGTGTATGTGATCCAGGATACAGAAACGTCAGCAATACTTGCAATGGTGAGTTACAGTAAACTACTAGGAATAAAGTAGATCATTAATTCTTGCTTCCCCTGCATCCTCCTCCTCTGAAATTGTTTATTTGTCTCTGCCTTTCTCTTCTTTCCTTCTGTCTTTCATTCTACTGTTCTTTATCTCTCATCTCTCCTCAGTTTGCTACCTCACTCTTATTTCCTTTCGCTTTCAATCTATTGTTCTATATCCTCACTCCTCGTAGCCTGTGTTGCAGACTTTATTTAACCCCGGTAAGTAACGTCTGCGAAGCAGTGCTGAGATCCTTGGTTGGGGCCCCCAACTGGCTTAACAAATTACCGGAA
>CALNXK010000240.1:500000-542500 GCA_942486035.1 Porites lobata | reverse complement strand
TGTGGGCTGCCTGCAGTCCTTGCGGGCTGCCTGTGGTCGTTGTGGAGTTACCTAGCCTGGCCTGTAAGGATTGTCATGTACCCTTTGTGTCCAATATGATGTTATGTTGTTGCAGAGGGTAAAAGAGCTGAACCTTCAAGGCCCAAATGGACTCAAGGGACAACTGAATACTGCCATTGATTTGCTGACTGGCTCGTTTGTTCACCAAGCTCTTGCTGGTGCCGGGCCATTTACTCTGTTCCTGATGGTGGACGATGCTTTTGCAAACCTTACCCAGGAACAGGTAAAGTAGACTAGTAATAACCAAAGGTTATGGAATGCGGGCGACAACAATCGAACTTCAAAACGCTTTTGCTCCAGGGCTGTGCTTTGCGAAAGTTTCACGTGACAGATGGTCAAAACACGCGTGATCAGTTTACGAGTGATTGAAAATCCAAAGGCGCATTATCAAATTGCGTTCTGTGCATTCTATGCATTCTTAGTGGAAGTCCAAACGAATGCTGGCTACATTTATGCGACGCATGCTTGATAACAACTTGGACATTAGGATTGCGGGCTCCTCTGGTCGCCCGCAAAAATAAAGACTATAGAGGTACATTATATACTGGAAAGAAGGACAACAAAGTAGATTTCACAGAAAATAGAACAACGCAGCGGATTTGTATTAACATTTAATTATAAAATTTGACGTGGTGGGAAAACGACCCGCTACTACAATGTATATCCAAATAAGCGGAACAGACTAAAAAGAGTAGAAAAATTGCATTGCCTCAGTTCACACATCCTTTTTTATGAAGCTTCTCAAACGGATTGACGCGAACCATTTTATTTTTTTCAACTGGAATTTCCGGTTTTCCCATGTAAATGTTAAGTACACTGGGTTCGTGTGTGTCCAGTTGCATTCTGGGAAAGTTTGAGAGATGGTGAGTGTAAAACGCAGAGTGCGGACCAGGGGTAAAATGCAGACTGAGTGTAAAATGTAGAATGAGGACTGCAGACTTTTTACACTCTGTCTGCTGTTCGCACTCCGCAGTCCTCGTTTTACACTGACCTGTTTGAGAGATGCTATCGCTTCAATTGGCTATTTGGAGGTTGCATAGGGTCGTGGGAAACCGGGTCAAAGTTCGTCCCCTCACAGAAATTCAAACTGCAACTGGACGCTGCATCCAGCCAGGCTCCCGTTGAAACGTGAAATTTCCAGTGTTACTCTTGAATGACATTCATTTACTTGTTGAATTTATAGAAGGCTGAGTTGACTGCCAATTTAGATATGGCTTCGCATTTCGTCAGTAGACATTTGATAGCTGGCGATTTCGATTCATTTGCTTTGAAAAAGTATGGAAAAGTCGCAACACTCGAAGGAATTAATGCAACCATCGCAGAATATCAGGTAATGGTAGACTCATCTAAGGATAGCCGTTATTGAGTTTTTTTTATAAGCCCTGACCTTAAACATCTTCGTAAGGGGTTTTAAGAGGGCCTATAAACGGAGGGACTTATATCTGAGGGAGTCTATAACAGGTAGATGGGCCTTTAACTTGGGGGCTCATAAGTTGAGGGGCTTATCAGGGGCAGTTTACCATATATGGCTTTCTCGTTTTCTTATTTTTTTACCCTTGAGAAAAACAGCTTAATCACCTATGAGAACTCCTCAAGATGAGTCTTTTTTTTTTTGCAAAATTAGTGAATAAAGCGATGTAGCTACACGTTTTTGCGGACGTTTTGTAAAGAATTCTGTACAAATCATGTTACTTGATATCTTTTTTCTTGTTGCAAATTTCTGGAAAGCTTTTCAAGGAGTAAAGATGCATGCTTTAAGTCAAGTGAACATTTTATAAAATCGTGATGTGACTGATGGCTGTTTGGAATACCTTACTTACCTTTACCTGTTTGTTTATTCGAAATGATTAACGATCATGTATTTCAGAATAGACTGCTCAAGCTTCATTTTGTTTGGAAGTTGATGTGATACTTTTTTGTACAAACAGAATGTTACGTACTTCAAGCTGGATGGGCATTATGTCAATGCATCTGTGCTGTTTAACGATTTGTTGGCTGGTAATGGTATGATTCATGTGATTGACAAGATCATGTGGCACGTCGGAGACTATCAAGAAACACGTTCTGTAAGTTACGAAAATTAAAGATTTGCAGTTTTATTGTTTTCTTCAAGTCGGTTGTTTTTCTGTTTAGAGCCTGAAATGAAACATCAAATCGTTCTAACAATCCGGAATTCCTCGTTACTCAGTAAATGACCAGTAGACTGCCTTGGTCAACCTACGAACCCTAACCGGGTGCGTAACACGATTGTAACTTTTTTTTTGTTTAGTTGAGTTTTATTGTACATGGGAAACGTTTTTCTCTCTTCCAGAAATCATCGCTTCAGGTTCTCTTCAGTCAGAGCAGATTCGCAGTCTTTGCATCACTCTTACAGGTATGAATTAGAAAAGCAAATCGATGAGAATCAACCAGAAGGAATCCACGGAAATTTCTGAGTTCCAGTTGGGTTTTGGACCCCGGGAGATACTCCCGAAAATTTGGGATTGGGGTGTGCCGCCTTGGGTCTTACACCCTGACCCTATTTAAGGATGAGACAAACGAAGACTGATCCCCTTGGTAAAAACCTGTAAAATGAGACCCATTTTCAGGATAACACAAAACTTAAGAATGTAACGGAAAAAAAATCCTCCTAAAATCGCTTCCCTAATACTCTAAGGTAAAGTTCAGCTTTAACAGATGATTTGTTTCTCGTGTAGGTGGGCATTTACGCGCTTGAATTTTAGCTGATATAATAACGGTATGGGTGACACATACCTATCTCAATGGCGGATCCAGACCTTCGGATGGGAGGGGTGGGTGGGGGCGGTCTCAAAAATCTTTTTTGGCCCTTCCGGCTTCAGTTTGGTCCAGGGATAAGGGGTGGTGGGGGGGGGGGGGGGGGGGCTCCCCTGGATCCGCCTCTGTATCTAGCCCATATATGGGAGTACCCCGGGATTTGAACGTACGACCTCCTGCACTTTAGACAGATTCTCTAGCCATTGAGCTACTGGAGACCCTGGAGATCAATGGTATCTCTAGGGGTTATGACAAAGGAGCTGCATCACGCAGTCAAACAACAACACATTAATTGCTTAAGTGCATCGCACAGTCACATTAATGATCAGTAACAGTGCGGTAGGATTGCGCACTAGGAAGCTATTGTTTAGCGGTCACTCAAGCAATTCATTGCAGCGAGTTCCGTATGCACAAATACCCAATGCCCAGTTGCCAATGACCGATTGCCAAAGCAGCCTTTATCGAATGAAGTAAATTTTTGATTTAATGAAGGTTGCTTTAGGCATTGGCCAATTGCGCACTAGGAAGCTATTGTTTAGCGGTCACTCAAGCAACTCATTACCGTGAGTTCCGTATGCGCAAATACTCAATGCCCAATTGACCAAGCAACCTTTATTGAATTAAGTAAATCATAACTGATTCAACAAAGGTTGCTTTGGGCATTAGGAATTGAGCACTAGGAAGCAACTAGGACCCAAGGAATTCATTGCAGTGAGCTCCTTATGCTCCAATACTCAATGCCCAATTACCAACGACCAATTGCCAATTAACCTTTATTGAATTAGGAATATACGAATCCCTCACGTTTTGTTGTTTTAGTCTTCAGGAATTGCTTCAGAGTTATCTGGTCTGGGTGCTCAGTTTACCCTGTTAGCACCAGTAAATTCCGCTTTCAAGGCGATCGACAACACCACTATGAGATTCTTAACCGACACTGATGCGGTAAGTATTGCAGTTTGGGAAGCTTAAGAAGATTACGAAGCTGGTTGATCATAAAGCTTGTAGTGGAATTATATACCCTATACACGACCCTTCAAGCTACCAAGCTTTAAATGTCATCACGTATAAGTAACGGTTTTGTCTGATTGGTGTAAATGAAAACAAAAGAAATCGTCTTTATTTTACGAGGAAAGCACCTCTAAAGCAATCTCTCCAGATTGGCAAACCCGTTGCCCTCCATTATGGAATTGAAAGTCGACAACTGAAGAAGTAATTTGTGAGTTTTTTGTTAAGTCGTTTATTTAGTCATTTGTTTTTTGGTGCTGAAAAGCTTTCTGGGGCTTGCAAAAATCACTGGTGCGTTTAATAGACCGTGTGGCATAAATTCCTGATTCCAGTCATGCACGTTTGCAATTACACTAATGCATTTTACCATGTTGTCCTCAAGCTGCACGGGCGTGCTTTAGGTTTACTTCGTAAAGTGGCGTTAGAAAAACGAACCTATGCCTAGACTAAGTGAAGCATTTTACTTGGAATTTTATTTTTGTATTCCCCTTTGCGTAAGTGTCTCTTGTTGCTCCCTTCTTTGAAAATAATTTTTATACAGAACGTTTTCACTCACGTGGCCAGCAGCTATGCAAATTTATTGAAACAAAAGAAAGCGTTTGCATAAGAAAAGAATTCAACTCCCACAGGACTGGTTTGGGACACCACCATGGCCGCCGTTTCATTGTTTTGGGACACCAATATGGCGGCCGTGACGTCATGTGAAAACACTATACGCCGTTATAGGTAATTTCTTGTTGCCACGTGATCACCGAGATCAAACTGCTAGAGTAAAGTGGACAAGTGATGTTTTTTAATCGCACACTGTTGTCTTTCTTGTAGGGAAGAAGAAAGATGAAATCCCTTTTGAGAAACCACATCCTTACTGGAAAGGTATACTTGAAGGTTACGATAAAATAGATTATTTTAAAATGCAAGGCTCCCAGACGTTGCTGAATTAAAGGAGCTTGGCCACGGCTGTCTAGTTCATTTTGTTAATAATACCAATTATTCAAAAATATTTCGCCATTTCTGATTGGCTAAAATCCCACGTATAATTCATCATAATCAGCTATTGTTGACCAAATTTGGAAGAATTTTGCGATATTTAACTGATGACGTCAATCGTGCAGAAAAATTGACAGATTATTGAACCATTAACCGAGAAGACCTGGGGACGAGTTAAAGTTGTTTTGGTAGTGAGTACAAAATGGCGGAACATTTTACTCGTTTCACGGCGAACTATTGTCTAAAAAACACGGCAAGAACAGAAAAAAGACAGCTCGAAGGACGACATCTGCTATTTGGAGTATATTTGCAGACCCTGAACAGCCCTTTATCTCCTAAACTTGCCGATAGACTTGCACTATCGAAATGAACTTAACATCTACGGAGGTCAGCATGTTTTGGCGAAATGACGTGTGAGAAACAAGCGCAGAAATTCCATACTGATGACGTGTCACCACCCAGAACTGGGTAATGCTTCTGATTGGTCGTGCCGGGCGGGAAATTTGCTTCAACCAATCAGAAGCATTACCCAGATCTGGGTAGTGACACGTCATCAGTATGGGATTTCCGCGCTCGTTTCTCAGACGTCCTTTCGCGGGAAACCAGTGGTAGCGTCGCCAAATGTCGGTTGTTTTCTCAGGCTAAACATTATAATGCGTTTCCTTTTTGTTTAGTGTATTAACTTGTACACTCTGTTGTTGTTTTCCTTGCCAGTTCTCAATTTTGGACCTGTTATACAGCGGCAAAGTTGTATCCGTGGAAGGCGAGTCAGTGATTATCAAGCTGCATTCCAGGGTAAGAAGCGGGATCATTTTACTTTTCTGTGAAACTGCCCACCTACCCCTCCCCTAAACCAACATTTTGCCTTAAGTAAGAACTAAGTGTTCATGTTGGTTTAGGGGAGGGGTAGGTGGGTAGTTTCCCAGAAAAGTAAAATGATGGGAACCCTTTACTGCAGTGTTAATCTTCTGCATGATGATGATGATGATGATGATGATGATGATGATGATGATAATAATAATACCGTAAAATTCCGAAAATAAGCCCCTCCATGTATAAGCCCCTCCAAATATAAGTCCCCGACCCGTTAACGCAAAAAACCCTCCGTTAAATCGCCCCTTCAAATATAAGTCCCCGGGGGCTTGTACTTGGAAAATTGCCCTCAAATACAAAGCAAAACAAAGCAAAAACGGTAAATTTACTTCTAACTATAAGGCTAGCCCAATCGATTTTGAAACGCACATTTCCCTCCGAATATAAGCCCCTCAAAAAGGGCCTTTGAAAAATATAAGCCCCGGGACTTATTTTCGGAATTTTACGGAAATCGGATGTTTATCCAGGATAACCCTTCAGTACCAAGTACAATTATTAACGGGGTGCTGCAAGATGCAAAAGTTAACCCTTTAACCTTCAGCACTGATCTACATACAAATTCTCCAGACTGATCTTCAAACATTTCCTTGAAGAATTAGTTGAGAGATTTTGATAAAAGATCGTAGCATTTTCACTTAGGTGATCATTGGATTAATTCTCATAACTTTTCCTTTTGATTATCAGGAGAAAATGTATGTTGGTCACTCTTGGGACCCGGAGGGTTAAAGATTAATAGTATAATTATCTAACACCGTTTATAGTTTATTGTCTTGGAATCTCTGGTAGAATTTTATTAGGTACCCGATGGTGGAGGTGATGATATAAAGTGAGCTAGCTACTTCATCATAACTTGATTCTCCTGAAGGTGTCTTAATATCCTGCTATCAGAGCCTTTCTTTCACTTGCTCAATTTTGGCATACTCGCCAGGGGCACCCAACGAAAATATAGTTCAAAACCACTTAAACATAGCATTGTTGATCGTATTTTAGTATTTAAACTGTAGATATAGGCATAGTTTTATCCCCTAAAAATTTTTCATCTGTTCGGATTTCATAGCTGAAAGTCTATTGATCCGAAAATTAAAGGGATCAAAACTTACCTTTTCGAAAATTTCAGCCAGTACAGGAGCCGAAGTAATCGGCTCCTGCCAGTAAAAAGGGTCCCGAAAATTCTAGGTGACCTCAGTTTTAGGGTAAAAACCAGTTAAAAATGGGCAATTATACCATTTTTTAGATGTTCGAAAATCCTAGGAGAGGCAGGCAAGCAAGAAATTTTACAATAAATGTTCCGAAAATTCTAGATTTCAAATCGCCTTCCGAACAGATATTGTGCAAAAATTGACGTTGGGTGCCCCTAACTCGCGAAAGGCTCTGCTTGAATCGAGTAAGATATTAGTTGAGCATGCGCTGTATGTTGCTAGGATACAGCTTAGAACCCAGGCCTAATAGCCGTGCGCTTGGTATGGCGGGTTCAGTTATGACCATTGGTTAATAAATGGAGCCTCCCACTAAAAAAAAGCAGTTTGACGAAAGAAAACGGGATTGACTGGTACAGAAGTTCGGACTGCGGTGACTTCAGAGACTTGACGCGGTTCAGGAAGAGCCTTCTTTTTTCCTCCTCGATCAAGAGGAAAACAAAAAGAAGCTTCGCGCTCAGTGTGATCTCCTGATGAAAAGGGAAACCACCACTGGCGTTATAATCTATTTTTTGCAGGGTCTGATTGTTTTAGGTGAAGATGCTGTCGTGATCAGTTCGAATATTTTGGCTAGTGATGGAGTACTTCATGCGTTAAACAAGCTTCTTATCCCTGATGATATTCAACCTTTGCTAACAAGATATTGCAACAGGAAGTCGTTTAGTCGTGTAAGTAGTTATTTAAGTTTTTTTGACTTGATAAATATATGAATTTCATCTATTTGAACTACTGAAGGAATAAATGCAAGGAAAATAATTGTAATTAGTGACGCAACTTAATATGCAGTTGCGAAAAGAAAGCCTAAAAAAATTCAGGCTTGCCAGGATTCAAAATATTGCCTCTGCGATACCAGTGCAGTTTTATAGCCAGTTGAGCTAGTCATTAAATTGTTCGTAATTATGGATTATTACTTATCGACAACGGCCTTGCAGGGTTTGATCCAGGAATTTTTGATTGGGGTGGGTCCTCACCCCCCACACCCCCTCCCACCAGTCGCGGTTGCACGCTGTAATTTTGATGATGTTTCATTTAAAAAATCAGCCAGTTTAAAAGTGATATACTATCCTGTTGATGTAAGCATTTCAGTCTCAAGCAAGCGACAAGCGTCAGGTTTGATAACGGTGGGGGGGGGGGGATCCGGATCTCCCGGACCCTCCCCCTGTATCCGCCACTGGCCTTTTGTATGTGTTGCTTTCCCTAATTATTTCAGCCCTTCTCTTAATTAAAAACCTGCAGTATGCTTCTTCAACAGGGCATTTGTTACCGCTGTTCTGCTGTCCAAGCCTTGCCCACTAAGGGATGTCCAAGAGGTTATTCTCCATCTGTAAGTCCTAAATCTTAGTAAAAAAAATACCTTTAGACTTCCGCTTATAACCCCCTTCTCCCAGTAATGGGTCAATCAACCTGTAACGAAAAAAGAAATACGCGGTTCCCCCCTGGGTATAAGTTCCTTTCTAGCTTGTATTCAAATGAATTCAGTTTTTGCGACGTTTTGAAGCTTATAAAAAGTGAGTAACTTCATAGTGTATTTTAATCATCACTGCTATGCAGCTTGTTTTAAAAAGTTTTTTAGTCCTGTTATAAAGCCTCCCGGATGTAAGTACACCCCTCCCCCCCCCCGTTTATAAGCCCGCCTAAACCCCTTACGGAGTCGTAAAAGCCCAGGGCTTGTAAGCGGAAGTTAACTATATGTCGGTTTTACGATTATATTGTCGTACCAAAATGGTGACCATGTTGGTTTACAACGATGGTCTTGTGGGGATTGAACTCTTTTCTCGTGCAAAAACTTTCTTTTGGTCCAAGACGTTTGTATAGCTACTGAACACGTGGTTGAAAACTGCATATATAATCAGTATATTGCAGCGTGTTAGTCCCACGTTCAGTGAAGTAGACCGATGGTCACTGCCGTTGAACGTTCAGCTCTGCGAGCTGAACCAACATGTAGCATAGTGGGTTAGTGCGCGGGAGTTTCCGAATACAATTCCGAGGTGTTACCTCAAACCTCTGTTTCGACTTCTTTCCTTTCCGTGTAGCTTTAAATACCCGTAAAATGGTGCACTGATGGAGAGAGGGGTGTAAAATGAGCGCACCGCCGGCCTCAGCTTTGTCAGTTGAAGTACTGTTACGAGTTGCCGACGGAAAATAAGGACTATTTCCATTATCTTTACCTTTTATGAATTTCATCAGGCCGGTTGGGAGGGGAGGGGGGGGGAGGACGGGTGCGCTCGCACCCCAGAGGTCCACATTTTTTTGTTGACCACCCCGTCCCCGCTTCCCCACCCAAGGACGTTTGAGCTTGTTTCACTATTCAAAGATCATGATGCAAGCATCATGCATCAAACCTAGCGAATAATACGGATTTACAACTTTCTTTCTACTTTTGTTTGTTTTTGAATAGTAACATCCTGCATTTGCATTCTAAAAAAAGTGTCAAATAAAATACTCTATTTAAAAAAAAAAAAATTATTATTGAAGATCAAAAGTTTGAGAAATACCCAGTTTTTCAAAATGCTCGAAATGCAGTCTCAGGTAACCTAATTCCCCCCAACCCGCCTCCTCGTTGGATCACACCTCCCCGTTAAAAATCCTGGCTACGGGCCTGTTCATTTCTCAAATCCCTGGCAGAGTCAAGTAACTTCTCAATATCCAGTCAGGTTACGTCTGAATCCGTTGACACCTTCCCTATGAAAGAGGCTTTAGTATTTTTTCTAGTGGTACTTAGAAAGTACTTATGTTTCAGAACACGACCTCAAGATGCCTTTACAGACTATTTATGCAAGGTGGCTTCCTTGTCGGAACATATGTTGGTTGTACAGCAAGCACATGCTCTATTGAGGTAATAGCTTAAAGTGTATATGACGGAATTTTATTTATTTGCTTGAAAGAATCTACACTGTGCTCTGAAAAGGGTAACCAAAAAATTTTCAATATCGATTTCTCTCTTCCGTGTGTTAGCATACCAAAAAAGTGAAATTTCACTTCCAATTGAGTAGAAAACCGTGCACTGAAAAACAAGACACCGGAAAAGATTGCGACGTCTTTTCTGGTCTTTCTGTTTCGCGGCAAGTAAGAAACGACTGGGAAATTTGCTTCTGAAATTTTTGTCTGAACTAGTTTTTGGAAGGGCAGCACTTTGTCTCTTAGTGATAATGCATTAGGAATTCTTCTTTTCGAGAAAAGTGTGTTAAGTCCTTTTACCCTTTAAGTCTCATTATTCACATACAAATTCTCCAAACTGATCTCCATACATTTTTCTATTAAGAATTAGTGGCCAGAATTTGATAAAAGATCAAAGCATTTTGCCTTAGTTGATCATTTAGTTAATTCTCGCAAATCTTTTTTTTGATTACGGATTGATTTTGTGAGGAGAAAAGTGACATTGATCACTCTTGGGGCTTAAAGGGTGCAGGTAAAGCTGTTTTGCCTTCATAACAGGTGCCAGAGTGCTGTGCAGGTTATTATGGAGCCCCTTGTCATCCATGCCCCGGACCGTTTGGAAATGCTTGTAATGGCAATGGAAAGGTATTGTGCATATAGATATAGATACAAATCAATGGTGCAAGTGTTCGTGGCTTGTAAGTCTAAGGCCCTGTTTACATGGAGGTGGGGGACCCCAGACAGGTGAGGTAACATGTGGTGGGTCACCCCACCTGTCATGTAAATGTGTGCTATTAAAAATGAGAGCTTATATGTACAGGCTGGTTACCCCACCTAAGCGGGTTACCTCATCTACCTGGGGTCCTCCACCCTCATGTAAACAGGCCCTAAGGCTATGTTCACACTAAAATGGAGAGCTCTTGCGACGATAAGAGAGCTTAACCGGATAGGGATTCTGTTCACACATACGGACGGTGCTTTTGGCTTGATTCTGGAGCGGAGGGAAGCTGCGCCTTGTGCTCGCGTAGAATGTTCAAATAACCCCTAAAGTGCCGTCTTAGTGCGTAGAACTGTGGTATACGTCGGCTTAATTGGTTGAATAGCATCATTGCCAGTAGTCATGAAGCAAGTGCGTGGCGTCCATTGAATTGTATTGTACCGTGTATCTTAATTTGTTTACGCACAGAGCGCTTAGGAGTTCCGTTCCTAAGAACTCGTTTAAGCGTGTCTGAGCGTTC
Organism: Porites lobata; assembly: GCA_942486035.1. Lineage (NCBI taxonomy): Eukaryota > Metazoa > Cnidaria > Anthozoa > Scleractinia > Poritidae > Porites > Porites lobata. Next base: position 531,489 of record CALNXK010000240.1, on the reverse strand, counting down.
AAAATCGAATTGGAATTTGGAAGTGTTTTGTATTTACGGAGAGGGGAAAACTGGAGTACCCGGAGAAAAACCTCTCGGAGCTATGAGAGAACCAACAACAAACTCAACCCACATATGGCTTCGACGCCTGGATTTAAACCCGGGCCTCATTGGTTGGAGGCGAGTGTTCTCACCACTGTGGCACCCTTGCTCTCCTAAAAGCAATTTCTTTGGAGTTACTGATATTTCTTATCATCTTTTTGCTTTGTTAGTGTTTTGATAGAGTCAGAGGCAATGGGAGCTGTATTTGTCAACCCATGTTTAAAGGAACAGCTTGTGAGCTATGCGATCGAGACGATAAGTTTGGACCATCTTGCAACCAAAGTATGACATTTATATCTTCTCATGCTTATATCCTTACTATCACTGTCACGCCATAAGACCACCACCATCACCAACATAATTAATTAGTCCAGTAATGATCATCTGTACTGTCACCTTTCTTGTCGCCAACTTCGACATTGGCGAGTATCTATCTTTGTCTTAATTTCATCGCCGAAATGATTTGCCATCGTTAAAATGGCTAATTCCTTCACTGCGATTAAATTTTCGCTTTCATTATGTTAATCCTCGTGTCTGTCATCATCATCATCATCATCATTGTTAATCACTGTGATCCTTGCTAAGGGAACAATGCACTGGGATGATCCGGTCAGGATCAGTGATCCGAAATCACTTAGATAATAGGGGGCTTAAGCAACAGAGTTTTTGAGCGACGGACGTCAACAGAGTTTTTGATCATTGCGACGGACGTCAACCGGAAAGTGGACTTTTTAGAGTTAAGGCATCATTGGGCATTAGTTTTTGAGCGACGGACGTTGAAACTCTCATCATTGGGCAGTGGTTTGGTCGTCTTTTTATAAGAGAAAAGAAAGTTAGCAATACAAATTTGTTAGCCTCAAGGTAGATAAAAAGGGAGAAGGCCTCACTTCCGGTTGACGTGCGTAGCTCAAAAACGTCTTTGCTTAACTTCCCTAATACTTCATCAAAGGAAAGAATCCGCTCTGGGAAGGGATTCATCGGTTCATTTGATGTACTATGTTCTGATAGTTATTGGATCACTGATCCTGATCCAAACGAACCCACCCTAAACTCCCGGTCATTAGCATCGTCTTCGTCATTATCCTCATCATTCTCTTGAACAACATTACCACAATCGCTGTCATCAACACCTTCATTTCCACCACCCCTTTCTGTCAGTCACGATCAGATCGCAATGTACAGCTAAGCGACTACTACTACGACAGTAAAAACAGTGCCAACACGGAAGTTTTAATGATCAAAACAACAAACCTGCACTTCCTCCATACAACTTACTACGACATGAAATTTCCTCATGCGGTGCATTATTAAGTACGTGAACCCGATTGTCAAAAAGTTGTCAAAAGTTGTTGCATATGACAAACTAACCCAGTTAGACTATTGCAGTGCAGTTTCATGCAAATTTACTTTTAGGGACGTTTTCACTTGGATCTATTTTTTTTTTGCTTTAGCTCTCTAATGACCTATAACAACATCACTCTTGTCATTCTTCTTATGAAAACGTTTCTCCGTTTGGCCGATACTGAAGGGGTTATTCCAACGCGACTAATTTCCTCTGATTGGTTTTTTCAGCTTGCACGTGCTTACATGGCAAGTGCGACAATGGCCCCACGGGAAATGGAACATGTGTACCGCACTCATGCTCACCTGGTTTCCATGGAGACAACTGTGACCAGCGAGATGTTCCATGTGCTGATCCTTCGATAAGCCTCAGGTGTCACGTGTTTGCCTCGTGTGTCCGGCAAGGAAATGTTGACAGGTAGGTATTGGGGACATTGTTTTGTAGTAACCTGGTTTTACCTATCTTTGTAATGAAAAAAATATTTGTTCGATGGAGACATCCTTCAGTACAACATGCACTAGAAAACACTACGCGATTTAAAAAAATTTGGTTGAGAGCAACACAAATGTAACTGAGCTTACAAACAGTCGTCCTAAAATTAAACACAAGTACTTTACAGAATAGTTCTCTGTTCGTCAGTAGCGAGTTTAAACTGAAACAAGTCGTTCACACACATCGAACATCGCACCGGAGCGGTTGGGCGAAAGGGTTTGGTGAACTGAATCCCAGTCCTCAGCCCTGAATATTTTCTTCCGTCTTAGTGGATTCCGGTCCTTTCTTCTATTTGCATGCATTTGCACCATAGGTACTGGCATTGATGCCATTCGTCCTGATCCAAATAAGCATACGTATACCATAGTTCTGCGCACAAAGATGGCGCTTTAGGGGCTTGTTTGAACATCATGCGCAAGCACAAGGCGCAGCTTCGGTCCGTTGCAGAAATTGCGTCATAGTCAACCTTCGTACGTGTGAACAGAAGCATTAACCGGTATGTCTTCGTGCCGGCGTAAGAGTTGTCAGATCAAGTGTGAATATAACCTCGATCGTTTAACCATTATACTCCGCAGTTGTCAGTGCAATGCTGGGTACGAAGGTTCTGGAACATTCTGCACTGAGATCAACCCGTGCACTAAACCCAGCCGGGGAGGATGTCATCACGAGGCCGTCTGCACCATGACGGGGCCTGGTGCTAATAACTGTACATGCCAGGATGGTTTCCGTGGTGACGGCGTCGTATGCGTTGCAATAGATCCGTGCCAGGAAAAAGGTGCTGGGTACTGCCATAGCAACGCTGAATGCCGGTATATAGGCCCTGGTCAGGTGAGTCTATAGTGCGGCTCAGTTTCTCGACTGAAATCTCGAAACGCTGCTTGGATTTATTTTACTCTGTTGCGTTTTCCCTGGCGTAGGACAAATTGAAATGGTGCCTGGTCTAATTGTTTTTTGTTGTTGTTGTTTTGCAATAACACTGATAGTTTGAACGTCCAATTTAAGCGAACTGTCCGTGAAAACAGGGACCCCAAGCAAAAACGACGGCGACGGCTACGAAGACGTCACTTAAAAAGTGAAACAAAAAAGTGTAAAACCATTATCGCGCTTATCCCATCTTTCCCATTTTTTCAAATGTCGCCAAAATTTTCTGGAGTTGAATTCTGAAAGACTGTATCGTAGTTCAAGATAAAGAAAGATAGAAGAAATGTACAAAAATGCGTGATGCACGTGCAAAGTTTTTTTTCGTTTTTACACCTATTGCTTTTTTCCTGTCATCGTTGCCGTCACCTTGATCGTTGCCCACGCTCCCTAATCAGCTGCTGGTGACGGAGGATCAAAAGCCTTGCGCCATGATTGCCCTTTTTTATTGGCCACGATGGATAGAGTTCTGGCTCTGTCTTCTATAGTGAGCTTGTTACAGTGCTACGGCATTGTCATGGTACAATTGTGTTTTGCAGAGCACTTGTGTTTGTAAGCCTGGATACACCGGTGATGGTTCGTCGTGCAATGAAGTCAATTACTGTTTGGTGAATCATGGAGGATGTTCTCCTGATGTAAGCAATTTTCCTCGCGTTTCTCAGTAGCGTACGAGTACAGATGTCCCCAATGGACTAGAGCGATGAGGGGCGGCAGTATTCGCTGGCTAGTTTTTCAGAAGGAAGGACAAATTGTTGCGGGGAGTTTACTTTATGACAATTTGGTTATTTATCAAGGGATTTTGCACCTTGTTAGACACAAAGGGAAGGAGGCGTCGAAGCTGGTTGTGGTAGCCACAACACGGACAAACTAGAGGAGGAAGACCCGACTAAGTAACGATTTGTAACTGACTGACTAACTGACTAACTAACAGACTAACTGACTGATTGACTAACAACTTTCTTACTGACTTACTAACTAGTAAACTAACTAACTAACAGACTAACTGACTGATTGACTAACAACTTTCTTACTGACTTGCTAACTAGTAAACTAACTAACTAACAGACTAACTGACTGATTGACTAACAACTTTCTTACTGACTGACTAACTAACTAGTAAACTAACTAACTAACAGACTAACTGACTGATTGACTAACAACAACTTTCTTACTGACTGACTAACTAGTAAACTAACTAACAGACTAACTGACTGACCGACTATCAACAAACTGACTGATTGACTAGCTGACTGCCTGATTGATTACTAACTAAATGACTAAGTGACTGACTGTCCGACTGACTTACTAAATAACTGAGTGAGTGACTGACTGACTACCGTCATTGACTAACTAACTGAGTGCCCGACCGACTGAATGACTGACTTACTAACGAGCTAACTGACTGACTGACTTCCTGTCTGCCTACACTTAGCATGTAAGTAACTAACTAGCGTGCTGACCGAACGACCGACCTACCACCAAGCGACCAACTAGCCACACGAGTTAATCGTCAAGAAAAATCAAATCACAAACAAGTAATTTTGTTGCGTTTACTCAAGGCACTTAAAAAGTGTTTGTTTTTTTTTCCACTTTAGGCTCAGTGTGTTCGTACAGGGCCAGGAAATCACAGCTGCAAATGTAACACTGGCTTCATAGGAAATGGCTACTTTTGTTTGGGATCTGTTGCAACGGTAAATTGCTGTTTTAATAACGGAACGTGGAAGTCAATTTTGTGTACGGTTAGAGCGAGTAAACTTGATGTGCTACGAAAGCCCAATAGAACTCAAAAGACGGTTGCCAATATGGCTCAACTTACTTTAGAAATAGTTATTAATCAGTTCGCGTGTGGCCTTAACTGTTGACTCCCTAGGAATACAAAGAAATCCAGTTTAAAAGTGACCAGAAATATATTAAGCAAAGTAGTGGTAAACAAATGGTATTATGTTAAAAACGCCACCTTGTACAGCATAATAAACGGTACCTCAGGAAAGTTAACTGCTCAGTATCTTTCATTTGAATGGTAACACTTTAGGATTTCATCCACAAACTCAGTGGTTAGAACCACCTTGTACAGCATAACAAACAGTACCACAGGAAAGTACTGCTCAGTAACTTTCATTTGAATGGTGACACTTTAGGATTTCATCCTCAGACTCAAAAGTTAAAACCACCTTGTACAGCATAATAAACAGTACCACAGGAAAGTTAACTGCTCAGTATCTTTCATTTGAGTGGTAACACTTTAGGATTTCATCCACAAACTCAGTGGTTAGAACCACCTTGTACAGCATAATAAACAGTACCACAGGAAAGTAATGTTCTTCGTAAACCTAGGAATTTTATGCACACCCACAAAAATCCTATTGACAGGGGGGAAGTGAAAGAAACGTTTTTCCTTTCCTGTTGGATGTAAAGTACTTGACAGTTGACTTGACCTGCAGAAGAAGATATAAGTATCGTCATTCTCAAAAATATTTGTTTTCTTGTAGATCATTGGAAGGATGAATCCGCGTCTGGAAAACTTCATAAGGGTAATGATATTTACATTTTTAATCTGTTTTGTAAGTTAATAACTAGATTGTATATTTGCCTAGTTACTCCCCCCCCGAGGACGGACAACTTCGTTCCCACGCCACCTAACGCTTGTTGGACAATTTCTCACTCCCTGCAAAAAAAAAAATTGGGCTGTTTGTCATTTACAGGTTGCGATGAAACTGGGTCAATGTTGAGTCGAGTTGCACTATTGGATTGTTTGGGGGACGCTATCGCTTCTTTTATTGGCTGTTGGAAAGTTGCGCAGAAACTGGGTCAAAATGTGTCACAAAACAGTCCCGCAATGCAATTCCACGCAACACGGACCCAGGCCCCGTCCATACGTATTCGATTATGTTTGAAAACGGGGATTTTTTCCCCTCCGTTTGCGAAAAAATGCGCGTGCACAAGTAGCGTATTCGCTCTCCCGTCCGCACGAAAACGCTAAAACGAAATTCATTAACTTACATTTCTTTTCCTCTTTTTAATTCAGCAAGCAAATCTGCTGCATTATTTGTCAGACCCCGCAAGAAATTTGACACTTTTTGCGCCGTCCGTCACTGCATTATCTCTGCTCTCTGACGCGGACAAACAATATTGGACCAACAGTACGGAAAGGCTGGAATATCTGATAAGGTGAGTTCCTTTAGTTTTTACAATGAAGTTAAAAAGCACAGGATAAGAAATGGCGAGAATTTTAAATTTAAACGTTTTTTGAGTTTTGATGCTTAAGAAATCCGTTATGTTCTTTTCGGTGTTTGAAATGGGGGCACCATGGGGCTTTTTTTTAGAAGAATTTTCCCAGTTTTCCGTGCGACCTCGATAGCGTCCCCATAATGCAATTCGACGCAGCATGGACCCAGTCCCGCGTGGAGCCATAAATTGCCGCTAATCCCTTGGTCTGATTTGCTTTTCCCAAGAAGCCCTCGTTCAGTCGAACTTAGCGATGCCTATTTATCATGAACTTCTGTCTTTTTTCAAGATTGCTTATTGTTTTTTTTTTTTAATATAGGTACCATCTTGTAGATAAGTCGTACAGTCTAGAGCAGCTGAAGGGAATGAATGCATTCAGTGCTTCCAATGGTGTTACGCTGAACATAACTACACGGGTACAAATGGTATGAAGTGTACTAATAAAGCTACGTGTAAATGGATGCCAACAATGGTAGGAGTTGTTGCGTCCTCTTTGGCAGTGGTGTGCAAACAGATGCAACAACTCCCAACAATGTTGGGACCTGCAGTGCGTCGTGGGAAGGAAACAACCCATAAGACTTTGTAAACTTGAATTCGACAGCCATCCTAGCTCTTGCGAGGCCCCAACAATGTTGAAGGAGCCGTGCAAACGGATGTCAAGTTGTTATACTACGCTTCGGTTATCACAGAATTTAAGAAATGTTGGGAGTTGTTGGTTCAAAAGTTTGACCAGTTTCAAACTTTGCACAGCAACTCCCAACAACACGGACGCAACATGTAACGCCCAACAGTGTTGCGTCCGTTTGTCTGGGGCTTTACCTGGCTGAAATTTCCGCCAATAGTGCTCGCCCCAGTGCTCGTAGCGAGAGGGCAAATGAGCGGCGAGGTCAGCGGCGAGTTTCTCGTTGTTTTCGCTCCATTCTCCTCGCGGCCTTTCCACCCAGTTACGCAGGGCTATGCCAGAGGCTAACTTTAAAGACACTTGATATCTAACAACGAAATCTTCACGTGATCTTCACGTGCTCAGATGGTTACTTGGAAATGGCAATTCCGTGTCCACGAGGGGACGTAAATACAGTCTCTTTAATTTAGTACTTTTGTGCGAAATACATTGACACTCAAGTAAGTTGCGTTTTTTCAGGTTTATATTGGTGATTCAGCAAAAGTCGTGCAAGCAAATGTCACCACGGAAAATGGATTTGTTCATATCATCAATAAAGTAAGGCACCGAGAAGTAACGTATTTTTTTTTTAAATTAGACAAGTTCAGTCTTTTGCTCAAGTCTAACGTATTGTTTTAACAGCGACCTTTCTTCTTAAATGGCCCTTTTTCCCTTAAACAACCAACTGTCTCCTTAAAATTCCATCTTCGTTCTTCAATAGCCACCTCTCCTAAATGTCCGTTTTCTCGTTTTCTTTCTTAAGTAACTTAAGCCCTTGTTACATAGCCACATTTTTTTAAAAATGAAAATTCGACTTCTTTTCTTTTAATAGTCATCTGTTGTAGAAAACAGTTGCACGTTACCTCTGCGATTCAGGGTATTCTCAGCAAAAATCGAACGGAAAAGCCTGGGGAGTAGTCTAAAGACCCCTCCCTCCCCTTCGGGCGGAGCTATCCCGTATAAGCTATTATAGGAAGTTACCACCACACGGGGGGGGGGTAGAGTGACGGTGGGAATTTAGGAAGCGTCCCGCAAATTAATAGAGAGCTTTAGAGGCTAAGACGAGGACGACAACGAGAACGAGATTTTCTCAATACTAAGTAGTGCGCGCGCTCGAAACAACGTCATCGTGGCGGGAAAATGTGGCAGCCATCGCCATTCGACTACGAGTTTTAGCGAGAGTGTCGTAGTGGCGAAAGCAAGTTACCAAATGTTAGAAATTTTATCATTCAGCGATCGGGAGAGGGCTTCACCATCTTCAACGGTAATAAGCGTACTTACTTTTTTGGTTAAAAACGGATAATGAAGCTTTCCGGGATGTCTATTCTTAGAGAATAGTCGAGAAATCTTAAAATGAAATGTCGTCCTCGTCTCCAGATCTAAAGCTCTCTGTTATCGTTTGGCGCTTCTTTGAGTTTTAACTCTTTGCAATTCAGCTAATAATCGACCTTGCGTTATTTTGTTTAGGTTCTTCTGCCTCCACGTTTGTCCACTGAAAATCAACTTCCTTTAACTTCAGAACTTCTTAAGAATATATCGGAGTTTTCTGATTTCTACATCATCTTAAAGGTACCGTGCTGTTCTGTTTAAGTGTATATGACACGGAATCTTTTTAAACTGATTTTCGTGTATTAGATGAGTTTAATTAACACATGTGAACTTTCAAAAAATGTCTCCCTCAAAATTTCTTGAATTTGGCCTTATAAAATCTGCTTTTTCCTCTCACAAATGTCCTAGAGACTGGGACAAATAAAGAATTAAAAAAGAGGGATGACATCATGTGACATCAGTTAGTTTATTCAGGCTTTGCTTCCGATTCTGGTCATTGCTTTGTGTTTTGTGGAATTAAGCGATGTAACCGACTGTAACGAAGGTATAGCGAAATAAATGAAAGTTTTGAAGATGATTGGGTAGTCTTCGAAGGGCGCTTTCCAAAAGTCAGAACTGGCTGGCTGGACCATGGCCGAACCAGACATTCTGACCATAAAATAGTCTTTTTCCAAGATGTTTTGCTGAAAAAACTTATCTCCTTTGTGCGTAATGTTTAGGTTTGGACTGGTCTGGATGGTGAGTTTTGATCAAAAGTGAAATTCTTATTACGACGGGCTGGCCGAACAGTTCTGACAAATGGAAAGCACCCTTCGACAAAGATAATTCTTCGTATTCTGGGAGTGAAAGAGTTGAAAAGTTGTTTAAGCGTTGAGTGTATAATTGGCATTTTACAGTATTCTGATATCCACACTTCTTAGTGTCAGCTGAAATCCGCTCAGCAGGACCTTTTTTTGGAACTAATGCTGCATAACTGTTTTGTAGAGCCTGCAGCTGTTGTCGTTGCTGGACGCCTGCGATGCCTGTACAGTATTTGCTCCCACAAACGCTGCACTCAAGAATAACAACCTGGTAAGACTCAAGATAAAACGTAGTTTTTCTCACACACAAGTGGGGCCTGGGAACAAGTCATGTGACATAAAATGGGTAGTTGTTTTTTTCACACGCCATTGCCGACGTTGTACCCTCCTCTCTTTTCTTTTCATTTTTTTTTTTACCTTGGCACTTGTTGCCCCCGCAGGGATTGCGCTCAGAACCACCCACCTTTTTAAACACGTTTCCCTTATTTTGGCTGTTAATTCCTGATCATCGTGTCCGGCGTCCATCCGATGCACATACCATCTATGTGTGTGTTCATCGGTGCCTCCAATTCCAGCATTGAACTGCGCTATTCCTTGGTACAATTCCAAATCATCGTCTGATTAAAGAGAAAAAAATTAAATTAAAGAAACCGGACGGTAGCTCGCCACCAAATGATCTAGGTACAAGCAATGCACAAAGCCTTAAGCTTGTCTCTCAAGCAAGAAACTGCACGAATCCAATTATTTTAATCGCTTTTGCTATTTCCTAGCATTTTGGTGCAACTTTCTTATGGGTGTCTATAATACAGAGAGCAGGAGGCGTTGACTTGAGAGGGGGGCATCAATAAGATCATTTACGGTACACTTCACACCTGCGTCAAACCGGGACTTCTTGGTCCTGTGCATCACAGTTTGTCTCGAGTGTCCTAAAAGGGGAAGTTTGAATATTCTTTATTTTTTCCATCAACTCCATGTACAAGCGAATTCATATTAGAGTTTTCCTATTGGCAAATTTACCCTTGGCACGTGTTTTTCAATGTTTGTTTACATTCGCGCTCGTTTCCGTTTCGCGCTGATTGGCGGGAATCTGACAGCTCAGTCGACAGGGAGCCACAGGGAATTCCAGAAACGTAGTTGCAAGCTCTCCTTCCTTTTCCCGCCGCGCCACCGCAGCGCCCCGGATAACTTGCTTTTTAAAATAAGAAGTTTTTCGTAGCTATCTTACGTGCCAAGGAATCTCATTTCCTGCGTTAACACCTAGACAGGAAAAATAGCTCTTTGTATTTTTTTTTCAGAAGCTTTTCTGATGATCAAGTCGTGTACCGGCTGTCGCTGAAGAAATTTGAAATTTCATCTTTCTTTCTATCGTATCTTTTGACCGAAAAGAATTGCCGCAGAATAAAACGAAAGTTAAGTTCTTGACGTTAACTGCGAAATAGCCAACAGGGAATTTTCTTGATAAAGATGATATCCGCGGTCGTGACGTAAAAAGTTTATTTTGCATACTTAAATAGCTAAGTGGTACAAGTTAACGATTTATTATCACTGTATATCCCTCTTGCTTCAATTTCTTTAGTCTGCCGACACTTTGAAGTACCATGTTGTGAAGCAGTATCTCTCGGAGGAAACGATACGAAACGGAGAAGAATATTCCTCTTGGCTCGGGGACAATTTTCTTGTCAAAGTGACCAAACCCGGACAGGGAATGGTTAGTAGAATGACCTCTGGTTGCAGTCAATACACCTACCGCGTTCCACCCGATATTTAGGAGTGGTCCTTACTAACGGATTGCATCATCGGAATCAAAACCTTCACTTTTAACGTTTTGAACTTTAATTAACAAATTTTCAGTCACCCAGCACGTTTATTTTGTGATTTTCTTTTTGCTGTTTTTGTGTTGGTTCGTGCTGTTCACTAGTACTCATTTAAAAAATTAAAACAAGTGATATAAGCCAATAGTTCACACACGAAATAAAATCCATTGTTGGCAGTTTCACTCAGTTATTCATCAAGAATTTTTTTATGTTCAGGGAACATTTCTCGTTCTAAAATAGCACACTCGCTTTAACAATTCTTCTTACAGGGGTAGCTTATGTCAGATGTGTCTGTTGTCTTTCAGCTTAGAGTCAATGGAATTGAAGTGGTGATTAAAGGACAAAAGGCCAGGAAAGCAATGGTATTTGGAATAAATGGAGTTCTGGAACCAGTACGGAGGAACTGTGACGAGATTAGACGTTATTATTCTCTTGTAAGTCACTTAGTCTTAATGATTATAATATTTATTAATTTTAATCTTTAGGGAACCATACATAACTGATACAAATGAACTAATACTAACATATACAATCGATAACAGGACTTCTTTTAGACATACTTGTATTTTTAAACATTTTAAAAGACCCCTAATGCAGGTCAGTATTTTAAGTGATAGTAAACTCTTAAGAACACTTTCTTTTAAATTTCGTCTTATTCACTTGCATATCTACGCATAATTTATGATAAGACAAAGGGGCATATTCCCATGGGACCTTCATTGGAATAAACCTTCAAGCTAAAGAGGTCTATCGCTGCGTAGTCGTTTCACTGAGATATTAGGGACTTTAAGAGCCAACGACGCGGACGGCGACGAGAACGTTAAAAAACAATAGGTTTTATAAACAAAACAACAGCTTTGCACGTGCATCACACTTTTTGTACATTTCTTTCCCGTTTTTGCACGACTACGACGTGAAAATGCCTAATTTCGTGTTTTATGGAGGACGTAAACAAGCAACGACGAAATTTTATTTCTCCTTCTGAGCTTGGATATGGTCCCTTGAAATTCAGCTTCAGGAGGGTTCGCCTACGTTTGACAAAGTAATTGGGTACGAATAATCGCTATAAAGACTGAAAGAACGCAAACACACTTTTTTAAGAGACGTTCTCGTGGCCGTCGCGTCGTTGGATCTTAAAGTCCCTATTAAGGAGCTTAAGCAAAGACGACGACAACGGCACTGAAAACGTCGCAAAAAAGTAAATTTGTGTCCTTTCAAATTGGATTCTTAAGGTCTTTATCCAAGTTCAAAAAGAGAAAGGAGAATTCGTCGTCGTATGTCCACGCCCTCCATAAAACGTCAAATTAGGCGGTTTCACGTCGTAGTCGTGCAGTGCAGACGTGCAAAGAAATGTACTAAAAAGCGTGATGTCTAGCTCATAAAACCAATTTTTTTTTGAAGTCGTCATTGTGGTTGTCCTCGTCGTTGTCGTTGCTTAAGCTCCCGGTTCAGGGGCGGATCTAGGGGGAGGGTGCAGGGGGTGCGCACCCCCCCCCCGAGACGATCTGCGGTTTTCTAATACAACTGGTATTCTGCAAAAAAAACTATGTGGTTTATTGGTGTTGAAGTAGAGCAAGAGACGAGTGCACCCCCTCCTAAAAAAAATCCTGGATCCGCCCCTGCGGTTGGCTTTTTAATGAACTTCTTCTTTTGTTCTCCCTTTGCTCTTTTAGGGATACTGTACGTACTGTCCTATATTTAATCCATGGTGTGGTAGTGGGCTTACTAAAGTCGTGAGTACCATACCTTTGTCTTATGTTGATAATATAGTTGGCTTATGATGCCAGTTACGCGTCCTTATTCGTCGATATGGAACTAAAGGAATTACAATCGACCTCCGGTAACTCAAACCCTCTATAACTCGAACCGTCCGCTAAGTCGAAACAATTTTCATTTCCCTTCGGCTCGCTTTCTACCCCTTTTTTTTAATTTTCCTTGAAGGTTCGAATTATCGGGAGTCGACTGTACTTGAAAGTGACAAATCACAGCTTGACGTCAAAGAAATACATGTATGTCTCCCAAGGATTATTTCATTGAACTGTTAGGCTCCTTTTGTAGGTGTCATGTTACTCATACTTTCTTGTAACGTTTTGAGCGGTTATTTCACTCAGTTTGACGTCAATTCGCACTGTTTTAATTTTGATATAATTCGTGACACAGCCCCTTTAAGTTCGATTTACCCGGATGGAGTTACTTCACCCGTGTATAGAGTTACTGTTGAACAGCTTTTAAGCGGCGGACCATTCTCGAAGAGAGGATAAGGGGCCTGTTGATTGGCTGCGTGAGACTGGGTTAGTGCTGTGTCCAGTTGCACTGTGGGACTGTTCTGGGGAATGAATTTGGACCCAGCTCCCAGGGCAAGCTCATAACAGCTGATTAAAGAAGTGCAGGCGACTTCAAAACGATTCCATAGTGGAACTGGACTTAAAACCGTTAAGTCTCACTCGCAAACTCAGAATGGCCAATAGAGGCGCCGTTTCCATTTATTAACTGACAATGTTACGCGCCAGTAATCTGGTAAGTGGCCTGTAAATAGAAAGTGGACGTTCATCAGAGTAAGGTTTGCCAGTATTTACTTAAAACGCAGATTGTATGTCATTTTGGACAATGTAATCCTTTCTTCCTCTATATTTATTTCTTTATAGGGCGTTCGGCAAAATGCTTGCAGGATTCGGTTAGGATGGTTTATCTTACCTGGCTGTCGAGCAATATGCCTAAGAACAACCACGGTAAGCTGCACAGACACGCATTTTGTACGTTAGTATGGTTACTTATTAAGGCATGTACCATGGCTCGCATTTTATTGGTCCCCGTTACGCCAGCAAATGAAAAAGTAAAGGCAATTATGTCATCAATTCTGTACTCTTTTGTCATCCGCTAGTCTTGATAACGTTAACAAAATTGTTTTATAGGACAATCACAAGATATCGGGTTGCCGGGTATATGCAATTTGTGGGCGGGAATTTTAACAGCTAGGGGGTTCTTTTGGTTCGATTTTCTTGTGGCTGGGGGAAATCCTCGGTGCCCATCCTTAAGAGAAAGCTTTGAAATCTTTGCCAATTAGAATCCAACAGCGAACCCTTCTTGGCGGTGACGATTTCCACTGGTTTTTCTTCATCGAGTTTTGATGAGCCCAAGAAGTATTAATGAAACATTGATGATATCTTGTGTTTTGGCAGATTAAGAAGTGTTGTTCTGGATTCTGGGGAGTGGACTGTCAATGTAAGGCGATGACCTAAATATAATTATACGATACAGGGAGAGAGTTGGGCTGTTACTGTAGTGATTAATTATGCATTCATCTCAAAGCAAACAAAGAAAATTAACAGTATGAAAAGTTTAACCATAATGACATACCAGGTTCCAAATTATGCTCTCGTCCCTTTTCTCTCAATGATAGATTGGATCTGCGAAGTACTCTATCCGTAATATAACTGCGAAAAGTGCTGTGACATTTTTCAGATAACTATATGGGGCTAGCAAGATAGGGCAGTTATAAACGGGAGATTAATACACAATAAGTATGGTCAAGTCACCGACGGTCACGCTCGTCTTCTTTCCTTACCGCTGAGTTGTGTGGATCTGTGTGTTTTAGCTTGTCCTGGTAATTTGAGCGACGCTTGTTCCAGTAATGGCGTTTGCGATGATGGAAAATCAGGCAGTGGACACTGTCAATGTTCGGCCAACTTTACTGGCACCGCCTGTGAAAAGTGCATTTCTGGGAAATATGGAACTAATTGTACCAATGGTAAGTGCGCAAATCGAATTGTTATTTTGGTTCAACGGCTTCAAAGTAACGGCTGCTTTACACACCGTGACTTGTCGGCCCGATGTGTTGTAAAAGCGTTTGGTGACCACAAAAATAGAAACGTGTTTCAAAACTCTGTTGCACTGCATTATCATTTTGCAGACGAATGAGAACTACCTTAAACGCTTTTTTCCTCCCACACCAAGCTTATGACTTGGCTTCACTTGTGTCCTTTCAAGTTAACAAATGAAAACTATTGGCACCTCTATCCAGTCACATTGATCTACCTTTGTAACAAAAATGGTGGTTTAGTTATTAACCGAGTTAATACAATGAAATAGCCATCGTAAACCGATTCAAAAACTGAGAATGACATAATGAGTGCTGGCTTTGCATCTCCAACACACAAGAAGGGTAAGCACTCAAAACACACTCTTTTCCTCCTCTCGTCTTCCGTTTCAAAGCCACTCACTCAGCGTCAAAATTTGTTTTAGAAACTAATTCCTTTAGGATTTTACAAGACGCCGCTTTCCTTTCAGAGTGTAACTGTGTTAACGGGACTTGCAATGAGGGAATCAGCGGTGACGGGACTTGCTTTTGTCATCATGGCTGGAAAGGAAAGAATTGCAACGTTTGTAAGTTGAGCCTCACCGTAACTAGACTGCAAAACAGTCGGTTTTTTTTCCTCAAAATCAGGAAAGAAATCGGTAAAGCGTGGCGTAAGAGTCTTACACAGGCGAAGCGCGCGAGCCTCACACGCCAGTCTCGCTCTCTGTTTTCAGCCTCGTTCCAGACCTTTTGTTTGACTTCCGCGCGAATACGCTAAAATACGGACTGTTTTGCAGTCTACACCGTAACTGTAAAAAAATTCATTGGCAATTGTCCTTGCGTCCCATGAAGGAAATTATGATTCTTGGTTTGTTTTGTATCTCCATTCGTCTTTATCCAGTCAGTCTTTATAACTTAAACCTGGACTTAAATATTTGACACTTTCATTAATTCTTTCTTTTAAAAGATCTGAAAAGGTTCACGTTGTAATATCAAATTTTGATTCGTTTATTTATATTTCACGTCCATTAATATCACGGCTGTAATTATGGAAGCGCACTACTTCAAACGCAAGTAGTTATTTAACTGTATCAGTTTTGAACAACAACTGCAAAGAATAATTTTATACTCAAATCTTTCTTTTCTTTTTTTAGCTGCGAATTACAAGAATTGCCTTCCAACTGTCTGCAGTCGATTTGCCACGTAAGTTTACTATGAACCCATTCAAGTCTTCTTACAGTCAAAGCAGGTCAAGCGTACCCCCTAAGATTCTATTAATGAATTGATTATTTGAAAAATGAACCCGTTAGTCGTTCCCGTAACTGGTGTCAAATTCAAATCGACATTCCTGTATGCGTAATGCCCAGTGAATATTTTACGAGAACTTATCTGCATTTGTTCAGATTGAAAATCTTTAAATGGATAAAATTACTTCGAAGACGTTTACATCAAATTCAGGGAGACTGAGCGGGTAGAAAATTCATAACTGCCTTGCGTGTGGATTCACAGCTCATTACGCATGCAAGAATGCAGGGATGAATCTGAAATCTACAACTAACAACGGATTCAACTTTCGAATACTAAATTCATAAGTGGAATCTTGAGGGGTACGCTTGACCTGGGTTGACTGTAATGCGTATGTGTTGTACTTGACTATGAAGTAATGATGTTTTTCAGTTGCCGTGGTCCAGCTGGTAGCGGGAGATGTGATTGTGACGCTGGTTACACAGGAAACGGAACTAACTGTGCAGGTTAACTAGTAATTTTGATGCATGTTGTTCACGTGGAAAAACTAGGGTGCGCGCTCCTTCAGTTTTGAAATCACACGTATGATTTGAGATCAAATGCCACTATAGCCCTATTACCTTTATTAATGGACTCATCATATCTACAATCCCAGACTAACGCCCTTGGGACAGTGATGCAGTATTCGTAATTTTTTGTAGCTTCTGTGTGCGCTCATAAAACAGTGCAACAGTTCTAAAATATCAAGCAATTCTCCTTCCCCCATACAAAGTTGAAACTCGGAAAAACTCTAGATACCCTCGTCCAACCTTGTTTGTGGACTGGAGGGAGGAGTTGAGCATGGAAGATTTGAAGAAAGCCCCACCAGTGCAACGAGCTTCGGCCCCAAGATTTGAAATTGCACTCGCGCTAAGTAGCTTAATCTTAATCTCATTCTTGTACTTGCAATCGTTATGAACGCGAAAACCCCCTAATGAAGTTTGTTGCGCGTAGCTATCGACACCTGCATCGTCAACAATGGTGGCTGCCATCGAAATGCCACTTGTTCCATTGACATGAGTCAGCCAGGCTTCAGGTCCTGTCAGTGTAACGATGGATTGACAGGGGATGGATTTATCTGTGTAGGTTAGTATAAAACATTTTCACAGTCCGTAAGCTTGGAAGCGTCTGTTTGAAGCGTCTGCTCGTTTGTTTTCTTCAGCTGTTAGTGATTAATACAGGTTCTTCACTAGGGTAGAGTTGTCTTTTTATTCTAGAGCATGGTAACTAGCATTACTACGCATGCCTGTGTGAATTCTCATCTGGATAACCACTGACAAGGAACGCCGATAATGCTCGGTTGTCCGCAACTGTGACACAGACTGGATATAAGACAGTACCTAAGCTTTAAAGCCTTATAACCTGTTCGAAAAACAATAAAATGGTAAATTAAGAACAGGTAGGAATCAAAAACGAAACTAAGTCGTTTGGTGTTGACGAAAACTAATTAAAACACGAAAAGTGTTTAGCCGTTGATAACATATGACAAAAACACAAACAACTTTATCTGCATTTCTCTTATCTTTTTAAGTTGCATTGTGGTTTTTTGATATGTAGTTAAGGTTTTTTAGTAATTGTTTAAGATAACAAATAAATAAGTATTAATGAAGGAAAAAATGCCTAAAGCCTAAATGAACCGCGTGGTTTTCCAGTTAGTCTTAATTCACATACAATATGAAAGTTACACTGGTCAATTTTGCCAATTTTTGGCGGGGCTAGTAAAATTCATGCCAGACACTGTTGGCGCCATATGGCAAAAATCAAAAGTAAGTAGAAATATAACTCATTGAATGGTCCATCTTTTTTTAAACAGCAATAGACCCCTGCCAGACCAATAATGGAGGCTGCCATAGCAACGCAACTTGTGCCTACATTGGACCTGGCAAGGTAATGATCAGTAAAAGAATGATCGCTGCTCAAGGCAAATTAGTGTGTCCTGGAGTTTCCTAAACATTTGTTTGGTAAAAGCCCAGGAGATGTGTGGGCTTTTATTGCATTCTTTTAAGTACTGGTGTTATCTGTTGAAACGTCACTCTGACTTACTTTTAAACGAAATTTAACTGAGACCAATGATAATTAGGGGTCTCCCAGATCTGTTTGGAAGTGTTTTATTTTAAGCACATAAATTGTTTCCAAGTGTGTACTTCTGCCTGGGCTTATCACCTTGCCGTGATGGACAAGCTTGCAGATCTCGAAAGTGGAGTGTCACATATCGGATAGGTTCGGTGTAATGTGAACAGGTATCAGGGACTGTAGCGGAAGTGAATAAGTAGCAGCAAGGAGGACTGGAATCCACTGAGACGGAAGTAAACATTTAGGATTCATGACTGGGATTTTGTTCACCAAACCCCCCTCGGCCAACCGCTCGGTTACGATGTTGGATGTGTTTGAACGACTTATTCTAGTTCTGTGTTGTTGCTGTTCACGCCATACTTGATTGACACGATATCGAGTTGACGAGAAAAGCAACTCGGTGTGCATTAATGCGGACAAAGCCTAACGGTTTTCTAATTTTTTCTTTTCTGTTTTAGAGTAATTGTTTTTGCAAGAAGGGTTATTCAGGCGATGGTGTGAGTTCTTGCGTCAGCATCAACCCTTGTAACTTGGTACGTCATTGAGTAACATTTGCAGATGTCTTGATCACATTGTTTTTGAAACGTTTTAGTTGTTTGATTTAAACTATTGATCAAGGTTCTTTTCCATCGTCTGCTTTTGTAAAAGTCTAACTTGAAAACGGCCAATAAGCCGTCGAAAAAAGTTTCTATTTCTTAATGCATTTCAAATGTTGGTGTGTGGTTTTCATTTTCTTTTCGTATTTTTCTGTGGTTAATTTAATCTTATAATTTTTATTCGCTTCTTTTCATTCATTCATTCGTTCGTTTTATGTTCATTCATTCATTCATTCAATTCATTTATTGTTTCAGGATAATGGAGGCTGTAGCGACAGAGCTGACTGCAGGCTCGTGGGACCGTATCAGCGGAGGTGCGTCTGTAGACAGGAGTATGTCGGTGATGGATTCACTTGCATCGGTGATATCACAGAGGTAAACAAAACTACTTTGCCTCCCTTGATGATATCAACTTTCGCTACGCACTAAATCAGGTCGTTCTCTTCGTCAGTCAGAGACCTACAGAGCAACAACCTCAATCGGGGCTACTCAACATTAGAGGCCGTTAGATTTCTAAGACGAGGACGACTACAACAAGTACGATATTTTCTCAATACTAAGTGGTGCTCACGCGTGAAACAGCATCATTTTGGCGGGAAAAAGTGATTGTCGTCGTCATTCTACAACGAGTTTTAGTGAGAATGTAGTAGTGGCGGAAACAAGTTATCAAATTTTTGAGGTGGGAAGAGGTGGTGAGAAGAGTACAATGAAGAGTTCCAGGATGTCTATGTTTTTAGAATAAGCGAAAAAACTTAAAGTCAAATCTCGTACTGGAAGTAGTTCTCGTCCTGGAATCTAAAACTAAGTCTCTATTAATCGGCCAAGCACAGGTCAAAATACTGGCCTGACTATGGTAGTTTGTTAGTTAATCAAAAGCGAAAACGTTTTTTAAAATTCCAGGCGAGATAACCCCTGATGGATTCGTTGCACTGTAAGATTTTTCAATTACGTATTTATTTATTTATTTACCATAATTTTTATTATTGATCTTTTCCAATGATATTCTTAAATAACGTTTCAATGGATTCCGTTTAACTTGCCACAAGCCCGCCGAACGTGGGTAATATTTGTGAATGATTATTTATTTGTTATATATTTGCAATGTCCTAGGCTTTGAAGCTTGATCCAGAGTTGTCCCAAATGGATAGCCTCTTGAGGGTAAGGTCTTAACACAACTTGTGAATATACGGATTCTGTGCAATAAATATTGGGCTTTTTCGTGAAAAAATTTGTTGAAATTCTTGGTACTTCCAGTCATTTTCCGGAGTACATTTTATTTATTAAAGAGAGAACTATAAATTTTTCAGCAAAGGGTGAATGCAAGAGATGACCAAGTGTGTGTAATGTAATGTCGCAGATGAAAGGACAAACGTAGCGGTCCTTTTTACATAGAAAATGTTCCTATTACACTCTTAAGGGTAGCCGTTTTCATTGTGAAGAGAAGAATTTTCACGTTGATAATTAAGAATTGTGCTTCTGGTCGCTCTCGGAAACATTTTACTTGGTAACAAATGCTTACACACAATATAAGTAATTAATGAGAAAGCCCATATACTGTAAAAAACGTCTGAGCTTCGAAAAAGGAAGTGCTAAAATTCTTTGTTGAAATAAGGTGATGCGCCCTCCCTAAGCCTACCGGAAGCTTAGGCGCAAAATTTACGACTATCGAAGCAGCCGTTCACCGTTTGCTATGCTCTCAACCTAAGAATGACCGGAAATATCGTTCTCTTCAAGACTTTATACTTAAACCAAGAAAAAAGCAAAAAAAATTTGTTTTTCCTGTTTTCAGAGACATGGCCTGGACAAACTTTTGGGTTCACACGGCTACTTTAATCTTCTGGCTCCAACAAACGCTGCTTTGGCTAGATCACAGTTAGGAAGCCGAAAGGTAAGGATCCACAACACTGACAATGAAACCACTACAGTTTATTCGTCGGGGCGCTTAGTGCCCGTTTTAAAGAGGTGTGTGCCACATAGAGTGTCAATTAATAGAGGGTAGACAGGAAGTTTAAGATTCAACGACACAACGGCAACAAGACACTGAGAAATGTAAATTTTGTAGCGCCAAGGTGCTTTAAAATGACAAAGGTCTCACTTCCGGTTGACGTGTGTCGCTCAAAAACGCCTTTAAGCTCCCTAAAATGAGCTTGCCAGCTGTGACACAGTCCCGTTAAATGGCACACCTTTGTGCAATCAAAATCTGCACCCAACCTCTCTCCCCTCTCCCAACAAAAGATGGCTTGATTGTTGTTTCCTATAGGTAGCCTTGGCAGCGTCACAAACTTTTTAGGGGGTGGGGTGGGGAGGGAAGACTTACTCTCTCCTTTTTCAAGGAAAAACTGTCGGCAAAACGTGAGAAATGTCTTTAAAGACAGGATCTCAGATTGTAGTTTTAGGGCGAAGGTGTCCGTTTTAGCAAGGTGTCAGTCTAATGGGATTGTCCGTGAAGAGAAATTTAAGTGTAGTTGAGACGCGCTTAGCGGGCCAAAATCCAGAACTTGAGTTTACACCGGTTATTTACTGTTTTCTTCGTTTCATTTGCTTCGTAGCGTCGAAGTGTGAACTCTCCATCAAGCAACGAGGAAACGCTGTTGAAGTACCACATCATTAGTTGTGCGACAATGTCCTTTAAGGGAAACTCTGTAAATTTTACAACACTGCTTGGAGCATTTATCACAGTGAAAAAAGAGGTACCAATAAAAAAACAATCATTAAATTCCACTCTTTCCTCTACTCATCGTCCCACGCGCGTTTCATTTTCCCCTCTCCCCAGTCTCCCTAGGACACAAATAGGGCTCTGCGGATGAGAGAGAACTGAGGCTAGTTGCCCAACCTGATGGGTTTCATTTGCTAAGATAGGGAGTTTAAGATACCACGACGGCGACGGCCACGAAAACGTCGCTTAAAGAGTGAATTTGCGTTCTTTCAATCTCTATCGCGATGAGTCTCCAACTCATTTGCTTTGCCAAATGCAAGTGAACCCTGTTTAGGCCGAATTCCTAAGAACCATATTGAAGTTCAGAAAGAGGAAGAAAATGTAGCCATCTCTTGTTTACGTCCTCCATAAAACGTGAAATTAGGCATTTTCCCGTCGTAGTCGTGTAGTGACGTTACACATTGCTCATGCGCACTGCTTTAAATCTGTCTGTAAATATGACGGCTCGTAGCTGACTCGCTTCACGTAATACCGGGATTAACGTCACCTCTGCAAACCGAGCCGACACGGCTCTTGTAATCTGCACCTAAATAAGATTGAAGCTGCTTTGTCTTTATTATGTATGAGTTAAACCTAGTTAAAGTAATTGCGGAATTGTTTGTCTCATCGCAGTTATTTTAGAGATATGATATGGTTAGTATAATACAATTAGTGTTGAGATGGATTTCAGATTATTCATCGTTGGCCAAAACTGATTTGACCTTGTATTTTGTCTGTCTTTTTTCAGAATAATATGACATATTTTTATGATAGTCACGGAAATGCTTCCAAAGCAGTGGGAGCTTACGAGTCATCAAATGGTATTGTTTTGAAGGTGGATAATGTACTTAGCCCTCCTTCATTGCCAGCTGTCAACCCAAAGGTATCAGCGTAATTCTTATTCTTTAAGTACGTAGTATATCAGCGGGGGGGAGGAGAGGGCTGTATTCCCCCAAACAAAAATTTGGGGGAGCACAGCCCCCCTCGACGTTTTGGTGCCGAAAATAGTGAACTTACTCAACAGGACGGGAGAGGAAAGAAGATGGCAAACCTTGTGTGATGACATTAATTTTGTTTGAAAAAACTTTACGCTAAAATTTTACTTTCCTTTAAACAGATGTTTTTGCAAAGACCAGAAAACATTAATGTTGAATGAGGATCACGACATAACACGCAAGTAATAGCTCTTGTCACGTTTGTCACACACAAGTGTTTTGCTGTCCTCTTCTCTCTGCCGTCCCGTTGCGTAAACTCGCTAACATTGTCAGCGCTGCCCGAAGTACGTCAGGTTACAAATATAAGGACCATACGCGAAGCTTTCAACAAAACTCCCGCCACCAAAACACTGTTAGGAGAGTTCCAAAAACTCTTACAGATGTATATGACATTGGGGAACTTAAGCAAAGACGTTTTTCAGCGACGCGTGTCAACCGGAAATGATGCCTTTTTCCCTTTAACATGCCTAAACGCTACCAAAATTGTGCTGCTAAGTGTTCTTTCTCTTATAAAGAAGATTTGCCGAACATTTGGGTAAAACCACTGCCCAATGATGCAAAAATCCCACTTCCGGTTGCAAAAAACACTTCCGGTTGCAAAAACCCCACTTCCGGTTGACGTGCTCCGTGCTTAAGTTGTCTATTACCTGCGGCATCTGCGACTTCACTGCGCACATTTTCTGCTCTCTGACGACTCAATTTTGTTGTGAAAAGAACGCAGAAACGACATTGTGCCAAGGCTGACACTAGCATCACAGATGAAGTTTCATTCGATTATGTCTGGTATGTTATTTCTTACATGACTACTGTGCTGTTTTTTTTTTGTTCATATCTTCAGGTTTCCTATATTGATTTGGCCAAGAACAGTGGATACGGAGAGTTTGCAAAGCTAGTTGAGGTGAGTGAGACTACTTCTTCACATTTGATTCTTGATTGAAGTGGAATTTAGAAATATTGGTACTAAGGAGGACTAAGAAAATACTGTTACGGCAAAAACAGTGACTTCTCCCCTACTTCGTACCCACAATCGGCGACAAAATTGTTGAGACATGGGACTCAAATAGGATAACCTCAGAGAAGAAAAGAATCCGCGCCCCTCCCCTGCTCCCTCCATTTAAAGTTGGGGTGCTTGTTGTTTTCTGTAGGTAGCTTGAACATCGGCACAGCATTGCATGGAGGGGTTGGGGGAGGAAAAGCTATATTTCCTCCTTTTGAAGTCAGTAAAACGTAAAAAAGCCCAGTTTAGGGCGAAGTGTCTCAACTCATTTTATCGCCCATTGTTTAGGGCAAAGCCAGTCTCAACTCATTTTATCGCCCATTGTTTAGGGCGAAGTGTCTCAACTCATTTTATCGCCCATTGTTTAGGGCGAAGTGTCTCAACTCATTTTATCGCCCATTGTTTAGGGCGAAGTGTCTCAACTCATTTTATCGCCCATTGTTTAGGGCAAAGTGTCTCAACTCATTTTGTCGCCGTCTGCAGGCTCTTCTTATGTTTTCATGCGCTAGTCGTGGCGCAAAGGGTGATGGGAATTTTTGCTGTGCCTCAAAAAGAATCATTATAAAGATTAAAAACGCGAAGGTACATGGAAAGGAACAGCGTGAAACGCTAAATGAATCTTTTGTTTCCTCCATCTTCAGTTGGCGGGGTTACGAAAAACGCTGGATACTCAAGTAAACAGACCCTTATTGATGTTCTGGCCCACTGATTATGCCATAAACAATTTACCAGTAGATTTTCAAAACAAACTCCGAGATCCCCAGAGAGTGTTGGAATTGATACACTTTATACAGTACCATGTTGTTGCGCATATTCAGGTAAGGGCTCGAGGTATGTTTTATCGTAAACAAACGACTACTTTTATTTTTAAAGTTGTGCCTTGCAAGACAATGTTCGCGCCGAGTATTTGGTCACGTGAAAATGATAAAATCTACAACATTGGAAAGTTTTGAAGCTTGCATGATTTTTTCACACTGCCCGCAAGGCACCGTGGACCGATTTTAGACTTTGTGTGCTTTCCAAAAGTCAGAACTGGGCTGCCGGCCCGGTCATCATGAAAATTTTGTCAAAATTGTCCCCAAAAATCCACCACTTTCGAGCATACCATTAAAGAATAGACTGTTGCGATTGGATAGTTGTGATTGATAATGGAATTCTCTTTACAACTGGTCTTGTCTGGCAGGCCAATCTAACATTTCATTTGGAAAACGCCCTTAGATTCGTATTCATACTTCGATTCAGATTCAGATTTAGACGAAGACTTGGAATACTTAACCTACATTGGTGTGGTTAGGCCAGCACAACAGTTATCGTTTGAAATAGCTTTCCAAAAGAACAATGATTTGTAAAGAAATTCGCTAAATTGTACGGTCATTAAGATCCAATATCCATACCTAAAAAAATAATAAAAAAATTAAAATTAAAATAACGGTATAGAGGCAGCAGATCCACAGAGTGATTCGTCGTCTATCATTTCTGATAGAATTGAAATTTGGAAATGTGGGAGAGGGGGAAGCCTTAGTACGTGGAGAAAACCCTCTCGGAGCAAGGTAAAGAACTAACAACAAACTCAACCCACATATGGCGTCGACGCCGGGATTTGAACCCAGGCCACATTGGTGGGAGGCGAATGCTCTGACCACTGCGCCATCCTCGTTCCCCTTTGTTTTCCCTTATGAATTATTAATGATATTGTTGAATATCATTGCAGCCTGATTTCAGCACCCAGTCCTTTTTGAGAACTGGCGCGGGCCTGGAACTGAGATCCCTCGGAAGATCAAGTTTGTTTGTGTCCTGCAAAGGAGGAAAGGTTAGTGGAATGTGATTCAAGTGCAGGAGAATTTCTTTATTTTAACTCTTTAAGGAGATGTGTCACGAAATCTCTCAAAATTCAAATAGTGGTCACTGTCACCAATTTGTGCGGGACATAAAAACATCCACTCAAAACGTTAGAGCGATTTACGTATGACCCTTGAAAAATAGTTTCAATAAGTTTTCCTTATTTGTTTTATCAGCCAATGGATGAAAAGATCAAAAACATGGCCTCTTCGTTTTCCCGCCAAAGACAACTCTAATATGGAAAAGGCATTGCTCGATTGGCCAATCGTGTCGCAGTATAACGTTAAAGCGAAGTATCGGTTGATTTCTAGAAAGTTCTCGGGCCGTTTTTTCACCCGAACGTTCGCTTAACCAACCAAAAGCCACGCGCCTTTGTATCCGTTCGATGAACCAATCAAATCGCTCTATTTCCTTTCGTTTGTTGCTTCTGTTTTGTTCGCACGTTTTCAGTCCAAGGTCATACGAAAATCGCACTTGAAGAAGATTTTAACGGATGACAACTGTGCACGTTCATTTTCATTGTTTGGAACGTTTGATATAATGCTTCTGAGACCTAATTGTTTGACACTAAGCTGTAATTTTGTCACTTGCCAGTAATTTCTTCGCTAACGTTAAGGTCCGTAGCGAAGAAAGACGCGTAATTAGCAATGTGAACAAACAAGACAGTGAGCATGCTGGGATACTGTCACGTGGCCCACTTAAGTGCCCGAGTACAATGTTTCTGACGTGGGTAATTGAAAAAGGGTGTACAGTCAACTCTCCCTAAGAAGGACACGTTTGGGACCAGTACTATGTGTCCGTCTTAGAGAGAAGTCCGTCTTATAGAGAGTCAAATAAGGGGAGTAAAGAAAAGCAGGGACCAACTCTAGGTGTCCGTTTTTCAGAGGTGTCCGTCTTATAGAGGAGTCCGTTAAGAGAGAGTTAAGAGACTGTATTCATATTAGCACCCAGCGCGTACCGTAGCTCGTGCACCTGACTGGGCATCAAGTGTGAACGCTGCCACATTAGACTTTCTGTCAAGGGAGAGACGAATTTATTTGTATGATTTCGCTTTTTATCCGCTAGGGTGACCTTTTTGTGAACGGTGACAGCAAGCTGATTGAACGAGATTTGATATTTGACGGTGGTGTGGCATTGGGCGTGGACAAAGTTCTGATTCCTCTTGGATTTGGTGGCAATTGTGATGTAATAAAGGAAACGCACATTATGGTAAATAATGTTTTTTGTTTGCTGTTGACCCCTTGCAATGCTGCCTAAATAAACTCCAGAATTCGAAATTGTTAACATCGATGGAAGCATCGCTACACTGAACCCTCTTGTTCATACATTCTTCTGCAGTGGTGAGCGTAGGAGTGAAGGGGTTTCACGTTTAGTAACAGTGCTGCCAAGTGTTACAGGCCGACATACCGATAACAAGTACAATAATCAGGAAGTCTAAGTCTCGTCGGCGTTGCTCAGTCTTTCGTCCCGTAGCCAGCGACCTCGAATGAGATCGCCATCTTGAAAAAGACAACGTGATGTTGTGAAAACGTCGAGAGAGGTTCACTTTGTTTCTGCGGAGTAAATTCATTTTTGCGCGATGAGAATGCTGTTGAGGTGAAGATTTCTGAGGAAGAGGGGCAGTGAAAATTTAAACGATGGCGCTTCACTGATTCATTCCAGTAACTGGTAGTGAACTATCCCAATATACTACTTACTTACTCGATTTGTGAATCAGGCTACTTCCAAAACAGTTAGAAAATGTTGTTGGCTTTTGCTATGCAGTAGTGATCTTGTAAGATTAATATGGAGAGGTCATTCACTCTTCTTGGCAATGGGATGGTTAGAGTGTTAACTATCTGGCATCAGATTTACGAATTCTTCTCAAGCTAAGAAGTATCTCAAGTATTGTCTCAAAATAATACCCCATTGATACGAAAAACAATCACTTCGTAGGAGATACCTAAACTGAGGAAGTACAGTCGAAGCTTTCGTAAGCGACCACCTCGGAAATTCGGCAAAGTGGTCGTAACTAGAGCTGGTCACTTACGAGAATGAGCTCTCGTAAGCGACCTTATAGGAGAACAATAGGGGATAGTCGCTTACGAGAGGTTCAGAAACTCATTTGTAATCCAGAAAGAAAAAACAAAAGAAATTAATGTTAAATGAGTTTCTTTATGTCTGATATAGACATGGCTAAATTTTACATCCATTTTTTTAGACCATTAGCGCAGTGTCAGTTCATTCGAGTGTTGATTTATATACACAACACTCTGAGTGGGTAATCCCAAAAGTGGTGGCGGTCGCTTACGGGAGCGGTCACTTACGAGATCTTTTCATTACAAAGTTCAAGTCACAGTTCAAACGGGGTTTCACAAAGGTGGTCGTAACTAGAGCTGGTCGCTTACGAGAGTGATCGCATGGAGAGCTTCGACTGTATTTGTAAATTCGGCGGCTGGTTAAAAGAATCTGGCTCAATTATACTTATCTCGAGAATAACATCATGTCATGTTTTCATGATAGGGCCAATGTGGAAATTGTTTTGTTCCTGTGAGTTGCCCGCAAGACACGTCTCTTGTTGTAAGTACAGTTAATTTTGTAGTTTATACAGACGTGCACCCCGGTGCCTTTGTTTTTTGCTTTTTTCAGTATTAGAGACCTTTAGATTCGAGGACGAGAACGACAACGAGAACGAGATTTGACTTAAAGTTTTTTCGCGTATTCTTAAAAATAGATATCACTAAAAGCTTCAGTTCACTTTTTTCCACCAGAAAAGTTAACACGGTTCCTTTGAAGCCCTCTCGCGATCGCAAAATGTTGAGTCCCCTGCGCAATATTCACCACTTTAGAAACGAGATGTAAACTTGGCCTAGTTAAAACAGGGGCACCCAACATCAATTTTCGGAAAATATCTGTTCGGAAGACGATTTTAGATCTAGAATTTTCGGAACATTTTTTGTAAAATTTCTTGCTTGCCTACCTCTCCTAGGATTTTCGAAGATCTAAAAATAGGTATAATTGCCCATTTTAAACTGATTTTTACCCTAAAAAGGTCACCTAGAATTTGCGGGAGCCTTTTTTCTGGCTGAAATTTTCGAAAAGGTAAGTTTTGATCCCCATAATTCTCGGATCGCTAGACTTTCAGCTAGGAAAACCGAACAGATGAAAAATTTTTAAGGGATAAAAATATACCTATATCTACCGTTTAAATACTAAAATACGTTTAACAATGCTATGTTTAAGTGGTTTTGAACTATATTCTCATTGGGTGCCCCTGTTAAAATTCGAAAAGTCTTTTGGGACAGTTACAGAGGACAGAGAAAAGAAATAGGGCAATAGTTGACCAGCGCTTTACCAGTAACGATCCCAGTTTCCCTCCAGTCGCTAAAGTGGCGAAATTTTACCTGGACAGCCCCTCAGGAGTGGGCAATAAAACGTTTGTATCTGTACTTGTGTTTATTTCCTCTGTTTGTGTTTACATTAGAGTAAAACCAATCATAACTGCACGTATAGTGACAATCTGCTGGGCTGTCAGCCAATCTGTTTACGACGGGAGAGAGTTAAACGCTGCTGTTCTAACTTCTATGGTCCGAGCTGTCTGGGTAAGTTTTTGTTTCAATTTGAAGTGTCAGGATTTGACAAAAGCACCTCTTTTACAATGCACCCTATATGCTCGGTTCTGTTGAGTGTTGTGCTTAGGTTGCACGATTTGCAGTACGATTTGCATGGTGCAATTTGTCAGTTTGGTCAAAAATTTGCATACTCACCGTATTAGCGTGGAAAAACAGTTGTCCTAACGTTCAACGATAGCTATGAAGATCTGTGAAGTATACTTCAGTACCTTTCTCTTTTGAATTTGTTTAAGAGTTTGTCAACGAAAGTAGTGAATTGTAAGAACTCTTTAATCAAAGACAAAGCTGCAGGTTCTAGACTAGTGCAAGCCTCCCATACGTACTCTGAATTGTATTGTGCATTGGTAACAACAAACGCCGGAATAATTACGTATTATAGATGAAAATGGTAATTTTGGAAAAAGGCCATGGCGAACGTCAGGTTTACATAAAGCCCTACCCAAACGGCAGTTTGAGAATCTTATGGTATTTTTCGCAGTGGCTTACAGAGCGTTTTCACTCACCCGGCCAGCATCTATGCAAATTTATTGCAACAAAAGAAAGTCTTTACATAAGAAAAGAATTCAACTCCCACAGGACTGGTTTGGAACACCAACGTGGCCGCCGTTTCATTGTTTTGGAACACCAATAGGCGGATTCATCGTGACGTCATTGTTTCCTTTTTTGCCCCCTGATTAGCGTACGTGTGAACCCTTAGAAAATGTAGCCGAAAATACCATTTAGGTTCAAAAATTAAAAGAGCTGGTTGATTTATGCAGTTTGTGCAAGCAGGGTGCAAAGAAAGTCAGTTTTACAGCTTGCCATTCGGGCAAGCTGTAGCTAGCATGTACTAGCCCACAACTCATTTCAACTAGCCCCAAAACTCTTTTTGATTAGCAGGATTGATTACAGTTCTTCTGTTATTCGAATTCCTAAAAAAATATCTCTTGCCCGTCGGGCAAGTTAAAAACAGAATTCACTAGCCCGATAGCAAAATCCACTAGCCCCGGGCTATCGGACACTACTTTCTTTGCACGCTGGCAAGTTTAAGCTGTTTGCAACCTTTGCAAAGTTACTGGGTGGAAAAACGTTAATAAGATCATACACTCTTTGTAAATTTTGGGGTTTTTCAGAGAGAATTCCTCCGAAACTATCTGGTATATCGGGCTCAAATTTTCAGACTGAAATTTTTATGCTCCTCAATATTCAGAAATTTCATTTTATTAGCTTCATCAGATAATGAGAAGCCTATGCTAATGAGGCAAAAACTGTAAACAAGGATTCGCCTACCGTCAGTGTTTTCATTCACGTGGCCAGCATCTATGCAAATTTATTGGAACAAAAGAAAGCGTTTGCATAACAAAAGAGTTCAACTCCCAGAGGACTGGTTCGGAACACCAACATGGCCGCGGTTTCATTGTTTTGGGACACCAATATTGCCGCCGTGACGTCATGAGACAACACTTTATATGGCCGCCATGACATCATGTGAAAGCACTATAATTGAATTTGTATACATTTTTAGCTTGCCCTGGTGGAATTCAGCTACCGTGCAGCAGAAGGGGAAATTGTATCGACGGGCTTGAGGGAGACGGTTCTTGTGTGTGTGACACAGGCTACAATGGAACAGCTTGCGAAAGCTGCATAGAAAACTCCGATTCATGCCCAGGTATATTAAAGAAATTTTTATTATTTCTGTCGCTGAAGTAATGAATGTGAGACACGTAAGTTTGATCCGTGTTGGTTGGTCTTTGGTCTTTGGTGTGACCATTCAAATGAAAGCTTCTGAGCAGTACTTTTATTGTGGTACTGTTTATAAAACTGTAAAATGTGGTTCCAACTTTTGAGGTGGATGAAATCCTGGTGTGTCCATTTAATCAAAGCTACCGGGAAGCAAGTGTCTTTGCTACTTAACTGTTAATTGTGCTGTACAAGATGATTCTTACTTTTGAGTCTGTGGATAAAACCCCAATGTGTGACCATTCAAATGGAACTTGAGCTACTGAGCAGTTCTTTCCTGCGTTGTTGTTTTTTATGCTGTAAGGTGTTCCTTAATTTTGAGGTTGTTGAAGAAATTCACTGAAATGTCACTTTTTTGGCATTCCTAACCTATGGTTTCCCTTTCTATTTTAGTATTTAATAGTAATGAAATAATGAATATATGAAAAAAAATTGATATTAAGATACCACTATCTTTCAGTGCCCTCTGTCACATGCAATGTGGACAATGGAGGCTGCCATGTGTTTGCAGTGTGCCATAAATCTGCTGTTGATCGCGTGACATGCTCTTGTAAACCCGGTTACCGTGGTGATGGATACTACTGTCAGATGATTGACGTTTGTGCCACTAACAACGGCGGATGCAGTGTCAATGCCACTTGTTTCTTTGTTGCTCCAGTAAGTTTGCATGTTCTCTAAGAGCATCTGAGCTTTGTAAAATAAGCGTTACTATCCAATACTAACCAACGTCGCAGACATAATAGGCTGATTTAGCAACAGAACAGGAACGTCATTTGACGACGGGAAAGCGCGCGGTAAGGACTAAACTCGACTTCCGGTGCCCAATTTGCCGCTGTGCCATTGGTCGAGCCAGTTGTTTGATTTGCGCGCGCCGTCGTCAATTGACGTTTCCGTTCTGTTGCTAAATTAGCCTAGTAGGCCATTTCCGAGTTCCCCTGGTCTCTGTATCAAAACGAGGCTAAGTGCTCAGCCTTTGGTATGGAAATGATTTTTCATTCTCATGCAAATAAACTCACTTTCACAACAAAGGTTGTGCACTTAGCCTCATTTTGAAAGCGAGGGTTTTTGGAACTCGGAAGTGGTCTATTAGACCCCGGTCAGTAACGGCTGCGAAGCAGCGACTTTAGGGAGCTTAATCAACGACGACGGGGACGGCAACGGGTTTAGAATGACGAAACAACAACTTTGTTCGTGCATCACGCTTTTTTTGTACATTTCTTTG
>CALNXK010000240.1:405000-495000 GCA_942486035.1 Porites lobata | reverse complement strand
GCTGAAACCACTCTTAAACAGGCCTCATGGAATTCTTCCTTTAATGTGAAAGTGTTATATTTATCAATTTAGGTTTATGGGAAACTGCCCACCTACCCCTCCCTTAAGCCAACATTATCACTTACTTCTCACTCAGGGCAAGATTTTGCTGCGGGGAAGGGTAGGTGGGCAGTTTCCCCGAAACCTAAATTGATTAAGTGTTACATTCGTTTTTGCTCTCCGGAATCATTTCTTTGTCAAGTTTGTTAACCCCTAAGGCTCATTAAAATGCAATTTTTTCTCAATAATTTTCAAGGCGTTTGGGGATCTATTGACTAACTTGGGCTAAAATTTGGTATGAGAGTTGTATGTATGGTGATAAAGGTCTTAGTCTAAAGAAACGGCAGCCATTTTGTTTAACTAGAAATAAGTTTACCACAAAAACCTCGCGAGGCTGTAAAGGGTCAGCACTATGGGTAAAGGGAAAATAAGCAAATAGGAAAAATTTATGATAAAAAAAACATAAACAAAACAAAACAAAAAACGAACAAACAAATCACTCAGCCAATAAAAGGTTGTGGAAAACGTTTCTTTTTTCTATTTTTTACATTCAGGGTGAAGTTTTAATCAATGGTGTGGCACATATTGTAGGAGACATTCCAGCTTCGAATGGCCTGGTACACGTGATCGATCAGATGATCCCCGTAAGTAAATCACATATTTACCTCTGAGCCATGTGATTCCATTCACTCATTAAACTCTGGTGCTTAAGGCAATTGGCTCTTCTGAGGAATTTAGTGTTTTAAGTTCTTTTTGTGTGGTTTTGAAGACCTTTTTTGAGGCGAGAAACGAATTCGATTTCAAATTATTTGTAAACGTTGACAACATGTTATGTTGTCCAGCGTGTTTCTATGGTAACTGAAAATCGGTTTCGTTTTAGGTAATTGGACCGTCTCCACCAACCACAGTAACACCAACCAAAGTAACATCAACCAAACTTGTCACTACAGCCGTAACAGAAATACCAACCACGGTATGAGGAATAGAGCGTTAATTTTCATTTTTGATCTTTTGGCTGGCTCTTGTGCAATCTTTACTTCTATGTTATTTAAACTTCAAGTTTGAAGACGTCTATCAGGTAACTTTTACTTAGATGAACACACATTACAACTTAATCCAGCGACTCAATGGTCAGAATCACTTTGTACACCGTGATAAACAGTACCACCGGAAAGTACTGCTCAGTAGCTGTCATTTAAATCGTCACACCGCGTACATGACACGATCAAATGTTAGTCTAGTAGTTACAGATAAAGTATTGTTATTACTTGATAATTATTTTCTGCCTATTCAAAGTTGCTGAATTGATGAAAACTTCAAGGAAAGCTATCAATTTGGAAACTATGTTTTCTCTCGTAGACACAGACAGTCCAACCCGGAACGTCTACGACAACGGAGACACCTGGGCCATCTGTGGTAATTTATCTTTTTTCCATCTTAATGCATATTTATGATGGATATGGTTAAACTCAGCATCGACAGATAAAGTATAAGGCGAGGTCGCAAATTGTTTGTATTGCCTTCGATAACCACAGTACGGCATACCCTGGCTTGTTCTATTCCAAAGAATTCAGGGCTTGAAAACTAGTCCCGTTAAGCAGTCTGGGACGAGTTGTAATTCTGCTTTTGGGGAATCGAAGTAACTTTCCATGTCCACTTGTACGATGGGCAAGGACCCAGGCAGGTTGAATTCTAAACAAATAAAAAAGAAATCAAGATAACTGATGTAGCAACCTGGGGAAAATTTTTTAGAGTTTCTTGTTTCAGGAACAATTTGGAGTTCAGGTTTTTTCAAGTCCTGCTAAAGTACTTCAAATTATTCGTATCACAATTTTATTGTTCTCAAGATGCTTGTAAATTAACCGGCGCTAGAAAAAATTACCGCAATTACCAAAAGCTAGAAACAATTACCACAGAAGATATTCCATTTTGGTTATTATTTAGATACCAACGGTTATAAAAGTAAAGTTTCTATTGTATAGCAAAACATATATAAGCGCAGGGAGGTTTTGCTCTATAAACTTAAATTAAGTGGTGAACGTTAAAATTGTTAAGACGGAATCACCAGGAAATTGAGAACCCGAATAATTTAAACAATATTGCATTCGTTTTTACACTTTTCAAGGGCTATAGGTATTGTTAGTTATCTGCAATAACACCAAAGACAATTTCTCATGAGAGCGCGAGAAAACAAATGTCAAGTTTCCCCAAGAATTATGAAAACACAGGTAAAATTCTGAAAATTTCATGTGTAAGATGTCATTTTTTTGAAATTTGGCATTTATTTTCTTGGGCTCCAATAAGAAATTTTCTTTGGTGTTATTACAAATAACTAATAATTACATCTGTAGCCCTTGGAAAATCTAAAAAAAAGAATCCAATTTGCTTTAAATTATTCTGGTACAAGGTTTTTGTGCGCTGAAAATTGAAATTACTGAATTTCCTGATGGATTCTGTCTTAAGTTCTTTTTTGTTTGTTAGTTTGTTTTAACCGTCATTTATATTTTTATTGCAGCCCGGTGTAAATGCAGATGCCAGGAAGCAGGTCAGTTTGTTTTCCTGCGCTAGACTTCAGTTGTATGTTTTCCTGCGCTAGACGTCATTTGCATGTTTTCCCGCCCTTGCATGTTTCCCCGCGCTAGACTTCAGTTGCACGATTTCCAACGCTAAATATCCGTTGCATGTTTTCCTGTGCTAGACTACAGTTTCATGATTTTCCCGCGCTGCACATCAGTTGCATATTTTCCAGCGCTAGACAGATGAGTTTCCCTTTACTTCCCAATTTAGAAATATTAGTGAGTTTGCGAGACGACGAAGACAACAGGAAAGATATCGTTAGACAAATAGTTGGTCATTGTAAGGTTATCGTGACTTGCATTATGCTTCCTAAATAAATGTTTTTTAGCTGTTCGGTGGCTGTATTTTACCATTTTGCTGTTTTTAATCCTGTCAGGAAGGCAATTCAGTTGGTAGCGCTGCAATTGCTGGAATTATCATTGGCTCAATCATGTTCGTGCTTTTAATTTTCGTGGTACTGTGGTTGTTAAAAAAGAACGTACTTCCTTCCAGAACTTTCCACTATAAAAAGGTAATAGTTTAAATTTTCAGTTGATATTTCATTCGTACTGGGCTATTGAACAGTACGCCCTCATTTTGGACTAGTTACCAATTAGAGAGGAATTTGTTTGTCGAAGTTGTAACTTTACATGTAAAACATCTCACTTATTTAGCTGGACTACGCGAGAACAATACTTTTTAGGTTTCAGTTGGGTTATAATTTTATAACTAAAAATGGGAAACCATGTTAAACACTAAAACAAAAAAGTACAGTTCAGTACACACATTCTTAAATCTCACCCATAAAATCAAAAGTTGAAACCAACTCGCACAGCACAGTTTGAAAATACCATAGGAAAGCACCGTATGGCAGAGTTCATTTAGTACCTTACACTTAAGAAATTAATACACAGCCTCGGAAATTTTCTCAATGAGTTTTGTAGTAATCTTTGCAAGAGTGAAACTGGTTATTCCTAGCGGGTATTATACCTTCATCCTGTGTAATAATTTGCATCATTTTCCCCAGAGCGCTGACACTGTCCACTTCAGCAACGAGGCTTACAGTGGTACAAATAGTTCAGTGTCATTTGACAACGTGCTGTACGACAACTTTGAAGCTGAGCCAGTCCTTATGCAGCCACTGGATTTTCCAATCGATGACAAACAGCCCTTACCACAGGTGAATACGAATAAGCCTAATTTTAAGCATAGTTATTAGAGGAGACTGGTTATGAAAAGCGGCAAACATCAATGATAAAAACAACAGTGCTGCAGTTTATGTTGGAAGTACCGTGAAAGTGCACAATCCTTTGTTTTCTGTTGGCAAATTGTTACGGAATAAATCAATGCAACGTTTTTATTGGTCAATACAATCAAAATGATAGGAATTCTTTTGAACGTTGTGCACTTTCAGGTCCACAAAAACATGTAACAAAGGAGTCTGGCGGGTTTCATAACCATTCCACTCAATTAACTATGTTTTAAGGGAACTGTCAAACAACTATGAAGGGAGAGAAAAAATAAATTATTCCGAAATTTTCCTCGTCCTTTACGCCACTTAAAATGCTTTATTCGCATCTAGCATAGCTTGTTCCTAGCATCATTGTCGAGCGTTTTTAACATGAGCCTCTGGCTCGGAAGGTTGTCTAAACACTTCCCACGTTTTCGACATTAAATACATTACCCTAATTCTAACTCTAATTGGCACGTTTCTCTCCAATTGTTTGTTTTCCCGCGCTCAGCATTAGCGCCATTTTATCCCGCGCTCAGCGTTAGGGGTATGTCCTTAGCACCATATTTTTCCGCGCTCGGCATTAGCGCCGTGCATTCCCGCGCTCGGTAACAGTTGTACGTTTTCCTGCGCTCAGTAACAGTTGTATGTATTCCCGTGCTCAGTAACAGCTGTATGTATTCCCGCGCTCAGTAACAGTTGTATGTATTCTTGCGCTGGATAACAGGTGTATGTTTTCCAGCGCTCAGTAACAGTTTTATGTATTCTCGCGCTCAGTAGCAGTTGTATGTATTCCCGCGCTCGGTAAAAGTTGTATGTTTTCCAGCGCTCAGTAACAGTTGTATGTGTTCCCGCGCTCAGTAACAGTTGTATGTATTCCCGTACTCAGTAACAGTTGTATGTATTGCCGCGCTCAGTAACAGTTGTATGTTTCTCTGCGCTCGGTATCCGAGTTGTATGTATTCCCGCGCTTTTTCGTAGTTTTTAAGGCCACTCCGAGGATGGGTTGTGAAAGATGTTGTTATTTTTTAGGGCAATTCACCGGACCATCTGGACTATGATAATCCACTGTATCGTGACATGATGGGCCTTGACTCACTGCACCCTTCTGTCGACTCGTATTTCAGACAGGACACGAAACCGGTATGTGATTTGCTAACTCTTGCTTCAATACTAAATGTGCGTAAACAAGCGCAAACTAAATCTGCAAACCATACAGGGGGCACCCAACGAGAACATAGTTCAAAACCACTCAAGCATAACATTGTTAAACGTGTTTTAGCATTTAAACGGTAGATATAGGCATATTTTTATCCCCTAAAAATTTTCATCTGTTCCGATTTCCTAGCTAAAAGTCTATTGTTCCGAAAATCATAGGGATCAAAGCTTACCTTTTCGAAAATTTCAGCCAGAAAAAAGGCTCCCGAAAATTCTAGGTGACCTCTCAGGGTAAAAATAAGTTAAAAATGGACAATTATACCATCCTAGGAGAGACAGGCAAGCAAGACATTTTACAACAAATTCTAGATCTCAAATCGTCTTCCGAACA
The DNA here is from genome assembly GCA_942486035.1 of Porites lobata. Taxonomy (NCBI): domain Eukaryota; kingdom Metazoa; phylum Cnidaria; class Anthozoa; order Scleractinia; family Poritidae; genus Porites; species Porites lobata. The sequence continues at coordinate 489,625 of CALNXK010000240.1, read as the reverse complement.
GATATTTTCCGAAAATTGACGGTGGGTGCCCCTGACCATACGAAAAATAAGTCCCGTATGGCTGCCATACGTGTCAAGAGATAGTGTCAGACAACGCATACGGCCTTGTTAGAAATTGCGCGCCAAACGAGGCAAATGCTGCCATGAACGCGTTTTCACTCCGTCAGAACAATTCAAAAGCGAAACGGTCATATGATAAAATGCCTATTGACTGAGTTGAGGGCCGGATGGGAATATATTTGGCTGTCGGTCAGGACGTACGGACCTGACGCAACCTAGCTAAATATTTTCCCGTACGGCCCTTCCCCTCAGTTAGTAAGTACATATTATTTTACCCTATATACCAGGTTACAAGTGAAGAAGGTATCAAAGAATTTGCTAACCCAATGTACGCGGATTTCTCAGAAGCCAAGAAACGGAATTTGAAGGTATGTTACGTCATTAATAAAGCCATTGCGGTTCACCAAGTGCCGCCTGGTTCGAGATAGGAATTTGACGAAAAGGTAAACAGAAAAAGAGAAGAGCCATTGCGCGTGCGCCACAACTGTTAGCTGCTACGATGACAAGGACAGAATAAGCGAATCCTTGTTTACAGTTTTTGCCTCATTAGCATAGGCTTCTCATTATCTGATGAAGCTAATAAAATGAAATTTCTGAATATTGAAAGAGCATAACAATTTCAGTTATCTCTGAAAATTTGAGCCCGATATACCAAATAGTTTTGGAGAAATTCGCTTTGAAAAACCCAAAAATTTACAAAGAATGTAGGAGTCCATTAACGTTCAGTTGCCACCCAGTAATTTAGTTTGCAGGTTTTAGTTGCTGCCTTTTTTGGTTAGTGATTACAAAGAGCTGAAACTTGCACAAACTCCATAAAATAACCAGCTCTTTTTAATTTTTGAACCTAAATGGTATAAACGGCTACATCTTCTATGGCTTCTGGTATGCTAATGATCAGAAATGTAAACAATGACGTCCCGATGAATCCGCTTATACCAGTAGGGTCACTGACGAGTCACATTATGCATTTGCACGGGCGTTTGATATTTTCGTTTTTTTTCCCATTATAATCAGCAGAGTCAAAACTTTTCAAGTAATTATATTTCCGGAAAACGTGACGACATGACTTCTTATTGAAATTCAAATTAAGTCACTGGACTAGCTAGTAACATAGATTAAATTAGTGTCGTTTTCTTTTAAAATTGTCAACGTATTTCCTCTTGATCTCTCAAAATGGACGGACAGAGCTTGCCTTTAATTGTCAGGATACTCCACCCCTTTCCTCTTTAATTCATGCCAAAAACCAATCATGTTGTCCGATGTTATTAGTTTATATCCAACTTTTTTTACCTTGTTTCTCTCTAGTTAAATCTCGACTCCAGCTATCATCCAGGTGGAGAAGATACATGTAAGTTATTCATGCACTTATCACAGCTTTATTCAATAATTCTCGCATAAAGTAGGAGCCCATAACAAACTATGGCTCTTCATTCGTGAATTGGTTAGTGTAACGGTTTCTAATGGTGTCCTACTATTTTTACAGTGTGTAATTTGATGTTTAATCTGATTTAATTGTTTTCTTTGCATTTCAGGCTAAGTTCAGTCTAGAGAGGGAGGTAGGACATGAAATAATATAATATAATTATTGTTTTGTGACTAACTCTGTTGTTAACATTTTTCTTGATCCAACTGTCAATTCGTAAACCTCTTAACTATTCAAAGTGACAAAATAACGGAATCATTTCGGCGAGGAGAAAGTCTAGGAAATACGATCGAAATAATTTGGATATCAGATGAAACATTCCCTCTCTCTTGATTGTAAACTTCTTAATGTTTGGATATCAAGTGAAACACTGTTTCTCGTGTTTGATACATTTCTTGTCGCTGATCGGATATGAGATAAGCGCTCCTGTTCTCGGTGTTTGTATATCCGATGACACTCTGCTTCTTTTGTTTAGTACACTATAGGAATATTTAGAGCTTCATTTTTTTCAAGGATTATCCTTGCCCATGAAATACTGTCTACTAATATGTGAACATTTTTTTTCCTCAGAGATCCTTGACAAGTGTCGAGAAAAGTGAGATGAGTTTGTATGAGGAAAAAATTTCTTCAGGTTGTCTTATTCCGAAGCTTAAAAAAGCTAAAAACGTGGAGTTGAAGTTTTGTTACACTTAAAGTCAGTTGCTTATCTAAAAGTCGAACAAGAAGTGTGACGCAGAATCATTACTTGCAATAGTCAATTGCGTGCAGCGTCGACTCTGGAAAATATGTTTTCTAAGCAGTGTAAATTACATACTTTAAAACTTTAATTGTTTACATTTTTTAGTTGCAAAAATTCAAGACCTGACTTTTTCCCGCTCTTAAATTAATGCTTTATAGAAAGTTTTCACTCACGTGGCCAACAGCTATGCAAATTAATTGGAACAATAGAAGGTTTTTAAGTAAGAAAAAGGTTCAAGTTTGGGACACCAATATGGCCGCCGTGACGTCATGTGAAAACGCTCTTTAAGTTAAAAGAAGTTTGCAGGATGTGGGAGAGCGGAGAACCCGGTAATCCTTCGGGCTTGAACTGGCAAACTGTCTTTAGGTGCACAGTTCCTAGCTCACAGACCAGGACATTTTGTTTAGTTAACTAACAGATTCAATTTTATTATGTTCAAAACTATTTTTTAAAAAGATCGCATTCTATGTTAGCGATAATACGATCGGCTAACAGAAGTTAAGTAGCCTTAACCACAAGTAGTGAACCTTCCTGTTGGCAATACGCCTGTTTGTTAAACACTGTTGTCTTGTTAATACCGTAGAATAAACACTTGCCGTATAAGTACACAAGATATAAACAAATGCTGCCTCGAAATTCATACGTGCTCTTTCAGTGCAAATGAGATTAAGGCTACGTGCAAACGGACGCAACATTGTCGACCAACAACTCCCAATCTCCTTTCATTTTTACTTAAACATATGTACTTAAGATTGGAACCATTTTTGGAGCTCACACTGCGCCTCTTAAGGTCACGTGACCAGCCACGCTTATAATTATGCAAAATTTAGCTTTTGCAGACTTCACCATGAAAATGACTGTAGAAGCTCCCGTATATTTTTCCATAGTGTTAGGTTTAAAGGCAAATAAGTCAAATTAAACGGGGCATTGCAAAATATTTTATTCCTATGCAATTATCAAATGTTTTCTCCTCGACCCAGTCCCACCCTCAACTGGAGACGTTATAGTTCACTTCGCCCCACTGGACGAAGGCCCGACCTGAAAGCCTAGGGAGCGAGGCGAAGACCCGGTTTTACTTCTGAAATAATGAGAGCGAGGTCTATCATATGGGGTAGGAGTGTGTTCGACTTGCGGCCTTTTTCTCGAAAGTCCCGATAACTTCCGAGCCCGAAGCTTTATATAAAAATCAAAATACCAAAAAAAGTTAAAGAAATACATCATTGAGAATGAGAATAAGCTCATTGTCGCTTGCAACAATTCATTATTATTTTAATAGTCTTATAAGGGAAAATGCTACCCCGAAAAAGCAGATGAAAGTTAATCATTTATGGTTATTGTATGAATAGATGGAAAAAGCGAGGGTCGTAGGGACAGATCATTTTTTAACAGTTTGGGGGGGTGCTGGTGGGATTTTAGGGGGGAATGCCTAAAAATATAGTTTGAAAGGGGAGCAGACAAAAAAATATTGGGTATAAAGGCGAAGGGGGGTCACCAAACGAATTCTTTCAAGTTTTGCAGTGACGGCTTCTGTGATAAGGCAGACAATCTACCAGAATGCCAAAAACCAGCATTTCTGATGTTCAAAAAGTTCAGATTTCCCCCGGGAAGCATACTCCCGGACCCTCTACTTTTTAAATATTATGCACAAAAAAGCAATTTTACCCCACTAAAATGTAAAAACATTAAATCATACGAACTCAAACGTATCATTGCGAAAAAAATAATCTCTCCTTCCACAATTAAAAAAAAAAATTGGAATGTCTCTTGCCGTTGATGGAACTTAAGCTATCACCACGTAACTACTGTAGCAGTTTTATTTGGTTACTTCAGGTAACGTGCGTAGTGTTACCTACAGTATAACGTAGCAATGATGTTTGAGTAGTGTAGGGGGTGTCGTATTCTAAGTCTGTTGGTTACGTTTGATAGCGTTTGCCTAGTGCTGTGTATTGTTTAGCAAGTAATGATGTTTTGAGACTATCGTAGTATTAAAGTGATTTGCCGGTCCTTCAATCCCCGGGAAAGACACAGGCCGTTTCAAAGTAATAGAGCTAAAAAAATCTGGTATTAGGGGTCACTGTTCCGCCCATTATCATACATTTGCGCACCATAACTTTACAAACAACATGGCGGTCCTCACTTGGTATACCATCCAATACAGTAAATATGTATATGAAAACTAAGTTTTCTAGCTTTTGAAGCTTCTCTCGAAGTTCTCATTCTTTAAAATAGACCCTTTGAATGAATGATTTATTTAATGTCGAGGACGTGGGAAGTGTTTGCACAATCTTCCGAGCCAGAGGCTCATGTTAAAAACGCTCGACAAACTTAAAAATACAAAACAAGATAAAATGTGAATTATGCATATACAAATATTAAGAAAAACCTAAAAACATCGTAATTTGGGGAAATTTTTTTAAGAAACTATTTTCTGGGAAAAAAAACCTAAAAAAAAAACTAAGAACATTGCAACGTCAGCTATACAGACCATGTCTGGTCTCTGCATGTGGCTATTGATTTAATTTTAATTTTAATGTTAATGTTTCTTTTGGAAGGGCGGGGGGGGGTCATCTCAATTATTTTGGGATACAAATGGGGCCATCCAAAAAAAGTTCCGATGAAGAAGAGGGTCATCATATTCTACAGTAGCCTGCGAAGCGCGACGACCGGAAATACGTCTGCGCTTCGCAGGCTAATTCTACAGGAGCTACTCGTCAAATCCCACCAGCCCCCTTTCCCCTCCCACCCCATGAACGGACCCCTACCTAAAAATTACCAACCCATTTTGATAGTTTTATCTGCAAAGCCATTGAAATTTCGAACTCACAGCTTCTCCGTCCCGTTAAAATACAGAAGCCATAGTATGACATCTTAAATTCTACAAGCAGAATACTGTAATGCTGATCGTACTTCGTGAAAATTTACTTTGCAAGATATCAACACGACACCGAAAGAGCCCAAAATAGAGCGAGGTTGTAGGCGAAGACAGCTGTTTCGCCATTATTGTGGCTCATTAGTACGGCGCAACAAACAGAGAAGATGTGCTGAAAATTACCCGCTCACTCTGTTTATGAGCCCTGACAAACCCCAACACTCACAGAACCACGCCTTAGAATACCGGTACTCTCCCTCGGCTAATTAGCCCCTGGCCTTCCGTAAAAGACCGTATTCCGCCGCAGCCCTCCCCCGTCACTCAAACACACACACACCCCTTCGCCTCCCCCGCCAACTTGCCCAGCCTTCTTTCACTTCGGAACGAGGTTGTCAAAATGACTGGTAAGGATTGCGCTGGTCTGCTAAGCGGCCGAGGTCGCGGGCTCAAACCCCGGCCGGACAACACTGAGGGTCTTTAAATAACTGAGAAGAAAGTGTTGCCTTTTTAATGACATCTGCAAACGGTTAGACTTTCTAGACTTCTCGGATGAAGACGAAAAGCCGTCCCGTTTCCCAGCTCTTACATTTATCTGCAGTTCTCGTCAGGTTGAAGTCTGGCAAAATAGGTTCTTTTATTTTGGGGTATTTTAATGGGCAAGTTAGGCTATAAGTAGGTTCTTAATTCTATGAAGGAGATAGAGTTGTTCCCCGTTGTTGACTACAAGAAATGGTAAAGAAACTTGAGATTGGTCCTTAATATACAATATCAAGAGAGGCCTTTATCCTCTCTTGACCAGATTTATTTACAACTGATAATACCGGTAATACGGGCCAGCAGGACAAGACAAACAAGACAAGACAAACTTCGTCAACAATACCGTAAAATCACGCTTCTCTGGCGATAAAACGGCTCCTTTGGCTGTCACCTTTCCCCGGAGGGGGGCGGGGGGGGGGTCTTTAGGACTTTTTGGGTGGGGATGTGCCGCTGGGAACCCATAGCCTATACCAGAGCTAGTTCAAGTGAATTTTGCCACCCTATACTAGACTAAAATCCCCAAATCCCCTCTATCCTAGAGTAGCTGTTTTCCAGAAACAACTGAGGTCAGTAACACAGTCCAGCCAAAACAAAACCGATTTGATGTTTTTATATATTCTTGAGTGGCAATTCCCGGTTTCCCTAGTCTAGACTAAAATAATGGAAAACGATACCCTCTTCTAGACCCAAACTCTCTGATTTATATACCCTATCCCAGAGTAAACTGCTTGAAAACCATACGCTTCACAGCGGCACATACCTATATAGCCCGTATATGGCAGTACCCCCGCCCGCCCCTCCGCTGCCCAGACAGAAAACTGCAGAGATAATGTTACAGGAAAGTTGTTCTAGAAAAGGAGCAAATTATTCTCGATATGGCACATATAAAGCTTCTTTCGTGGTTCCGCCTGAGGAGAACAATTGCGAGCAACGATCTTACACCAAAACAAAAGGTCTTTCAAGTAGCAAGAGCTGGAGATGCTGTACTCCTTGATAAGTTTCTTCAGAAGCTGGATTGTACAGAAAGACTTTCTGCAGTGAATGACCACACTTATAATCGCCGAAGGTTAGGCCGCACACCATTAATCATTGCTGCTGTCAATGGAAATCTTGATTGTGTCAAAGTGCTTCTAAAGTTTGGAGCAGACATTGGGGGTCGAGGAGATTTTACAAATGATTATACAGAGTGCCCACGTCCTCTTCCACACGAACAATGCACGCCTTTATTTTTTGCTGCTGGTGGTGGAAAAGTTGAGATATTGAGTTGCTTGCTTGAAAATGGAGCGGATATCAATGCAATGAAAAATATCCATGGATTTACCCCTTTGATGATGGCCGCTCGATATAACCACCTCGCTGCAGTAACATTTCTCATGGATCAAGGTGCTGATGCAAATTTACAAGACAAGAAAGGTTATACAGCCCTTCACTATGTTGCTATGTGTGGAAGTTCATGTAGTTTTAATGTCATAAATTGTTTAATCGATAATCGGGCTGATGTTAATATACAAAGTGCAGTTGACAACCTCACCCCATTGATGCTAGCTTGTAAATGTCGCAATGTCTATGTAGTAAACTAGTGGAGGAAATGTTGGTCTTCATGACAGATATGGTCAAACATGCCTTCAGTATACTGTGAAGCGTGCTGTTGATGAAACTGCATTTGAGATTTTGAGTTCCCTGATTAAAAATGGAAGCGATGTTAATTCAAGAATAGATAATGACGGCACCCTTCTGATGCTAGTGACCTGGCATGGTGACTTGAAAATGGTATCTTTCCTTATTGATCATGGAGCTAATGTAAACCTGCAAGATCAAAATGGTGACACAGCCCTACACTATGCTGAGCGTAGGTTTGTTTGTGCCACACCCAAAATTGTTTGTGCCCTTTTGACTGCCGGAGCGTCCCTTCTGTTTAACAATCAAGGATTGACACCCCTTCTGGCAACAAGTAATAGAGGCAATAGAAATGTGAGAATGGTGGAGTGTCTAATTAAAGGGGCTATGTCAGCTGGAGAGCATGCGCTCTGAGGTTATGTAAATTACTTTCAACTGTCAAAATTCTATTGTTTTTAACGCGTGACTTTCTCCATGTGCGCTCTGAGGTTATGCAAATTACTTTCAACTGTCAAAATTCTATTGTTTTGAATTAACGCGTGACTTTCTTCATGTTCTCTGTCACGTCCAAGGTTCCGAATTTAGAGAGGTTAACAAGCGAAATGGGTTTGGATAAGGGATATTTCGATAGAATTTATGGAACGTTTCTTCTCTGGTTATGCTAGATCAAGAATAAAATTGTGACGACAGTTTTACTTGTAGTTTTGAAGTAAAAACGCATGCCATTCATAAAATAGAGCGCAAACAAAAATTCAACAACAGCATATTGTCTTATTCAACAAAATAAAAGGAAGTTGTATTTTACAAACGAGCTACAAAAGACGCTAGACCGAAGATAAAGACCAAGACTGTTTCAAATCATTAACAATTAGACTTCTCTGTCGCTACTGATTTTATAATTTAGATGCTGATAGAACAAGAGACCAAGTCTTTGTTTTGATCTTAGGGAAACATACATTATCGCGCAAAATTGTTCGATCGTGCCGAATCACTGCGACGTCGAGAAAAACAGAACCCAGCATCATTGGTATACTACTCCACTATAAGCAGTCCGTTGATAAAAAGGGAAAGTAAACCCTGCTATTTTCCAAAATTATGCTCGAACACAAACAGTTCAAAAACATGGCATTTACAGGATCTAACTCGTGCTAAGGTGCCTCTCTAAGTCCGTTGAGAACAATCTGGACGAGCAAACGGTCGTGTTTATCTTTGCCGTGAATCGAGATAAATACAAGAAGGAATCTAGCCGAATTTTAGAATGTTTCCTTCGCCAGGAGTTTAGTTGCGTCACGAAACTCATGGCCTGATGCTCTTGTAATCGTTCACAAAAAACGGCCGCCGCCAACTCGATAGCCGCTTCATTATATGTCCACATACTTTGCGCACAAGAAAAATCCAAGAGCCAGCAGCCTCTAAAATAACTCAATAGAAAGGTCCTGTGAACTATAGGGAAGATTCCATCAAAGATTCCATCACTCATTGTGGAGTAGCCGTCATTAACTCTGCCATTACAACGGTCGCTGATAAGAGGACACAGTAAATCCACGTAAAAACATTCCACAGGCAAACAATTTTAAAATAACGCCAAAAAATTGTTCTGTAATCACCATAGAACGATTCTTAATACAAAACTTCGCTAACTATCGAACGATGGCTGAGATTTAGACAGATAAAAACAGCCTTCCAAAATCTCCGACACAACTTGAAAGAGTTGGGCCGTCTTTTTCAAGTTTGTTTTCATTGGCTCGCGCATGCGTGTTGGGTGACATAGCCCCTTTAAGCAACAAAAGATAACAAAGGAGCAAAGAATTGATGCCCTAGAACTTCTTGGAGCTTCTCTCTGTTTAGAGTCTGCCTCGTACCCAGACGTCTCTATTTTGAAGAGAAGGTTTGTGCAAAGAGACGAAGCACTTGAGGAGGGGGCTAGTTTAGAGAAGGATAGTTGGTGGAAAGTAGTCGAAGGATTCAAGTACATCCAGCGTGGGATGAATGAGAGGTTTATTAATCCCAGCTATCCTTTATTAAAACGACCGATGGATCCTGTTGAGGCTTATCAGAACAGAAAAGAGAGTCAAACTCCTACAGAGCTTGCTGAAATAGAGGGTGGTAGGGATGCTATCATCATGGAAAGCCTTAGGGTTAGGGAAAGAATCCTTGGAACGAACAATGCAGAACTTCTTCGATCAATTAAACACATTGCTAGATATTATGAGAAACATGATTTTTCAACCTCTATAGCATTGTACAGTCATGCCATCAAAGTAATGCAACGCTGCAATCAAGATGTTTTGTTTGGTTTACGTGAAGTGATCATGAAGGTATGGCACAGATATCGATGGCTTGATGTTGTAGAATATGGTACTTTCAAGAGGTTTGACAAAATAGTTTTTGATTATGAACATGATTCATTAATGAGACTTGGTTGTACATTTGTATGTATGATCAGTAAGTTTAACTGTAGTGAAGAATGCAAACTCTGTGCAGCACTGTGTTTGAAAACTCTTTGCAACTTCAATCCTCGTGATTGTCGTGGAAACACATTGTTGCACCATTTTGTGATAGATCAGCGCAGATTTTTATGGTCTTTATCCAGTGACTTGCCAGTCTACACTAGTGCAATGAAGCTTCTTTTAAATGCAGGATTCAATGTTAATGCCATCAACAACAGAGGAGATACTCCACTTCACCTAGCTGTTAGCATAGAACCCTGGGGAGATGACAACACCCATCCTTTAACTGACACTTTGGTTTTTTTGTTTGATGGAGGTGCTCATCATGATTTTGTCAACAATGATGGTAAAACACCCATGGACATGGCTAAAACTGATGAAGCTCGCATGATTCTTTCCAAGAGAAGAAAACTGGAGTTAAAGTGTATCAGTGCCAAAGCTGTCAAAATGTTTGGAATCCCTTATATGGGGGTGGTACCCAAAACAATGGAGAAATACATCAGTATGCACTAACAAGAAAATTTGCACAATCATATTAAATAACCTGAGCATGCTATAGGTTGTAACTGTAGTTTTACTTGTAGATGCAAATGGTTTTGTAGGAACACATTATAGAAGTGCTATTTATAACCAATCAGTATTGGCTTTATGCTCTTCACAGCTTAATGCCTAAAATAAGTTTTAAAGCAAGTCCAAATAAGAATATGCAGTAAGAAGTTTGGTGGGCAGCCCACCAAAGAAAGTCGTGTCTGATAGCCCGAGGCTAGTGGATTTTGCGACCGGGCTAGTGAATTCTGTGCTTCACTTGCCTGATGGGCAAGTGAAGATTTTTCGGAGAAACAACGTGTTTTAAATTCCTAATAAATTCCTGCGGACCGAAAGTCGCTCTGACTAAGTGAAATCTGCATAAACAAGACGAAGTACCGCATTACATGTCAGACGAGACATATTGAGATCCCGCGCATAAAGTAAAAGCAGGTATTGAAAAAACTTTGGAGGTAAATTTGAGTGAGAAGTTATTATGGTTTTAGCAAATATTGGTCACGTACGTTTTAATATGGTAAATTCTAAACACTGATACTGTAGGTGTTTGTTGATTAAAATATATAGATCACATCGTATTGTTTTCACTTTTCACGAAGATCTTTCAGATGAAAAGTTGCCAGAAATGAATCAAACATTTTTGTTCTTTTCAAACCTAAAACCTTTGGTTACTTGTAACAAGATGAACCACAAATTTGCATAATTTTTGTTTGCTGAAATTTGCTCACTGATGCGTTACTCGGCACTCGCACTTTCCACTTACCCGTGAACTTGAAACCTGACTTGGAAAACCGACTCCCAAACAAACCTTCTTCAGAAAAATGATCTTCTGAATGCACTACTTTTGAATGAGAAGCGAAACTGATGAAAGCTATCAAATTTTTATGCCCTTTAATAATATATACATGTGACTGCAGCGCTGCGCAGTCAGCGGTATGTTGTAAAAGCTTAGCAGCCGCACCAGATTTTAGTAAGCGGCCGCCATGTTAGCCCTTTCTCGTGTTGTTCAAGTTTTTGGATAGTTATCGCCATCCATCGGACATTATACGGCCTAAACGGTAAGAACTGTTAAAAGAACATTTTACGGAAAATCCCAAGAGAGTATTTCACACGACATTTTGAAGTTTAGTACTTACGAATCACGTATTTAGCCTATCATGTATTTGTCATGTCAGATTGTTATCTCGGGACTCAGGATCCAAGAACTAAGGAGTAAAAAGAATGTGTTGTACCGAGGACCTGTGAATAAACTACGTTTGGGACGTTCGTGTTGATTGTTAGCAACTCCTCTTGTTGTATGTACTACGGGAGGCCAGCCACAATAACAATCGTTAGACGATCTTCGTGTAGCAGTCATGTCCGTCAACAAAGAAGCAAGACCCGAAGACCAGGTCAATGTGGCGCTGGAAGAAGAAACTGATGAATCAAGGAAGCGTTTCCTGACGGAGAAAGGGTATACGTATCAACTCAACTTGAGAACAAGTAACTTGAAAACTAAGAAATGTGAACTGGTGAAGCGAATGAGAGGTACTCTACTGAAGCGAGGTCAGTCAACTAAACTAGTAGAATTTAAGAAAGAATTCAGCGAAGCTCAGATTTTGTATTGTGAATTTCAAGACATGGTTGAAGAGATTAAGGTTTTTGCGAACCCAGATGAGAATGTGGAAAATATTGAAAGAATGGTTGATCAAGTTGGCAGAGAATGGTCAAATTTTGAGTGTGACATTAGATCAGAGATAAAGTTTCTGGAATTTGTCGAACACCACGTGGATGATTCAATCTCTGAAGCATCCAAAAGGTCCAGTCGAGCATCCAAGAAAAGTAGTAGGTCAAAAAATAAGTTCCAATGATAATGTTGAAGAAGATAGGTTTCAGTTACAAAAGGAGGAAGCTGCCTTAAAGGCTAAACTGGCCTATATAGAGAAGGAACGGTTACTGAGATTAGAACACAGAAAGACTGAGTTGACCAAATTAGAACAAGAAAAAGAAAGTTGGAAGAGCTAAGATTACAAAGTGAACTTGCTCAGAATCAAGCAAAGCTTAATGTATGCATGTCAGCAGATAAAGTAGAACTGTTTGATGATCAGGATCTAAACTCGATTCCCCCCGCTGATAAAGTCAAGGACATGGACAAATTCCTTAATTCAATTCCAGTCACAAGTAAGAGTGATCTCTCTCCTGGTCAGCAAGAACCTATCTACTCTTCAACTCAGTTAAATGGAGCCCAACCCACTTTCAGTCTTCCGCGTGTAGAAAATGGAGTGCACAGTACGTTAAGCCCCAGTGCCACACCCTTTCAACCACACTCTGTCGTCTTAGAAAAGTGTATGGACAAATTAGTGGAAACAAGTAGTATGTTGGTGGCAGCTACTATGGAGCAGAACCTAGTGAACAGGCAACTAGCAATCTCAGGGCAACTGCCTAAGATTTCAATCCCAGTTTTTAGTGGAGATCCTTTGGAGTATCCTACATGGAACAGTTCCTTCAGTGCCCTTATTGATTCCAAACCAATGGACGCGCAGACAAAATTGAACTTCCTACATCAGTACATCTCAGGAAAGCCCAAACAAGTTGTTGATCAGTATATGTTAATTGGTACTGAAGATGCCTATCAGTCTGCGAGAAAGTTGTTAAAGGAAAGGTATGGTAACTGCAATGTAGTAGGGACAGCCTTTATGAACAAACTGGAGAACTGGCCTAAGATTGGCGTAAGAGATGCGGAGGCCCTAAGAGATCTTTCTGACTTCCTGCAAAAGATAATTGCCGCCAGAGAAACTACTCCTAGTCTTGCTGTCTTAGACTTTGCGAAGGAGAACGTTAAAACTCTAAACAAGTTGCCATTTCAAATTCAGAATAAGTGGAGAGGAATAGTACAACAGTGTAGAGTCTCAAAAGGAAATGGTACTTACCCTACCTTCTCTGAATTTGCTTCATTTGTGAAAGAGTGTGCAGAGAGAGCGAACATTCCCGAACTTGAGGAGCTGTCCAAAACCAAAGAGTTTGTTAGGCCTAGAGGACCATTCAGACGCTCACCAAAAAGGCGAGGAGGCCTTTTCCTTCGAAACTCATGTATTGGATCCAAGCAAGAACGTGACTGCCCAGGGTCAAGGTGAAAAGGAGAGACCCCAACCTGTTCGCAAGGGAGGAGCGAGAAGAAAAAGACCGAAGTATGTCTGTTTTGCAAGGAAGAACATCAGCTAGACGAGTGTAAAAAGTTTGCAGAGAAGCCGCACAAGGAAAGGAAGGACTTCTTCTATAAGAAATTTCTTTGTCTTGGATGTGCCTCTAGCAGTCAACATCAAGTATCCTCCTGTAAGAACAGACTTAAATGTCGCACGTGTTCTGGAAATCACCCTACGTGTCTCCATATTCAGAAAACTCCCAAGGAAAGTATTACGAACTGTACAAATGTTTGTACCATCCCAGAGCAAGAGGGCGGCTCGGATCATGCCATGATTGTACCTGTTTGGGTTAGACAAGTTAGCCAACCCAGTAAAGAAGTCTTACAATATGCAGTGCTAGATGACCAGTCCAATGTGAGTTTTGTGTCGCAAAGTTTGTGTGAAAAATTGGACTTGCAAGGCCCACCAACCGACTTGCTGCTGACAACAGTGCAAGAGAGAAATGTACATGTACCAAGCAACCGTATTTGTGGAGTTGAGGTGTTGGATTTTAGAAGGAGCATGCTGTGAAGCTACCCATGATGTTCAAGCGAGATATCATCCCAGCCAGTCGGTCGCAGATTCCAAAAGCCAGTGTTGCCCGGAAATGGGAACATCTGTGTCCTATTGCTGACGAGCTCATGCCCTACAATCCAAGTGTGGAAATCTCCTTGCTGATTGGCAATAATTGCCCTAGTATCGTCAGACCCAGAGAAGTCCTAGTGGGAGGTGAAGACGACCCTTACGGCCAAAGATCTTTAATGGGGTGGGGTATAATCGGCAAGGTGTGCAAATCTACAGGTGAAGCCAACCATAAGGAAGGAGTGTGCAACAAGGTGATGGTCAAAGAAACCCATGAACACTTTGCCTTTACGACAAAGGTGAAAGAGATTATCAACCCACAGAAGATTATTAAGATTCTTGAGTCAGACTTTACAGAAAGTTCTGCAAATACCAAGCCCTGTTCAGCTGAAGACAGGAGATTCCTCAACATCCTTGAGAATGGTATTGTGAAGAGATCGGATGGGCACTACGAGATGCCTCTCCCTTTGAAGACAGACAAACCGTCTCTACCCTTCAACCGCGAACTAGCTGTCAAGAGATGGCACCAACTTTTAGCAAGGTTTAAGAGAAACCCCAAGTTTCTGGAAGATTATCGCTTATTCATGAAAGATGTGATTGCTTTGTGTGCAGAAGAGGTACCACCGGACCGCCATGGAGTTCAGGATGGAATGGTTAACTATGTACCACACACCGGTGTTTACCACCCAAAAACCAGACCAGATCAGGGTTGTTTTTGATTGTTCGGCCCAGTATGAAGGGGTGTCCCTGAACGATCACTTGTTACAAGGACCCGACCTCATGAACACTCTTCTGGGGATCCTGTGCAGATTCAGACAAGAAAATGTTGCGTTTATGACTGACATTAAGAGTATGTTTCATCAGTTTATGGTGTCAGAGGAACACAGAGATCTCCTGCGCTTTTTGTGGTGGAAGGATGGGAATCCTGCAAATGAAGTGACTGAGTATAGGATGAAGGTTCATCTTTTCGGTGCTGGTAGTTCACCTGGCTGCGCAAATTTTGGTCTAAAGAGAGCAGCAGATGATGGGGAGAAAGAGTTTGGTGAAGAAGCTGCTGAGTTTATACGACAGGACTTTTATGTGGATGATGGACTAAAATCAGTCCCTACCGTGGAGCGAGCTGTTACACTGATAAAAGCAAGTCAAGGCATTTGCGCCAAGGCCGGCCTGAGACTGCACAAAATTTCATCAAACAAAAGAGAAGTTCTTGAACAGATTCCGGCCGAAGATCGCGCCAAAGGATTAAAGGAGCTAGACTTGAAGGTTGATCCACTGCCCTTAGAACGTGCCTTAGGAGTAGTGTGGTGCATTGAGAATGACAGTTTTCAATTCCGCATCGAGCTGCGTGACCGTCCCCTAACGCGACGTGGCGTACTTTCCACAATCAGTTCAATCTACGATCCTAGTGGTTTCGTTGCCCCAGTTACCTTGAAAGGAAAACAAGTTTTGCAGCAAATGTGCCGAGACAAGCTTGATTGGGACAGCCCAATTCCAGAGAGTTTGTATACTCATTGGGAGAAATGGCGTCAGGATGTTCTGAATCTCGATCAGCTGCAAATTCAACGTTGTTTTAAGCCGGAGAACTTTGGGCAGGTCAAAGCCAGCGAGTTGCATCATTTCTCAGATGCTAGTGTAGAGGGTTATGGACAGTGCTCGTACCTTCGACTAATCAATGTGGAGGACAAGGCGTACTGTTCCCTTGTCATTGGGAAATCTAGAGTGGCCCCGTTAAAGCAAATCACTGTGCCGAGGCTAGAATTGGCTGCAGCTACTGTTTCAGCAAACGTGAGTGAATTTCTTCGTCGAGAATTGTCTTACACGGACATTAAGGAACATTTCTGGACAGACAGCAAAATCGTCCTTGGTTATGTTAACAACGAAGCTAAGAGGTTTCATGTGTATGTGGCAAATCGTGTGCAGCAGATTCGTGACGTCACTAACCCGAGTTCTTGGTTGTATGTCAGCACTGAACTTAATCCTGCTGACCATGCCTCGCGAGGCCTTACAGCGTCACAGTTATTGCAAGGAACCAACTGGCTAACTGGACCCTTATTTCTTTGGAAGAGTGGAACTTTCCAGCCTGAGAAGATAGAAGAATTTCAAGTGACCGAAAGTGATCCTGAAGTAAGGAAAGCAGCCGTTTTCACATCTCGTGTAGAGAGCAGAGCTACTCAAGCCCCTGAACCGTTAACGTCAAGCCGTTTGCGCCACATGTCAAGCTGGCAACATGTGCTGAAGGCAATAGCTTTGTGTCTACGACTGAAGAGCAAACTGGGAAGTAGAGAAGTGAAGTTGACGAGACAAACGGGTGGTGAGAGCATCAGACCATTACCGAAGGTATCAGTCACACTTACAGAACTTCACGCAGCAGAGAGGGAAGTTCTTAAGGTTGTTCAACGTGAACATTTCCATGACGAGATGCAAGTTTTAAAGGAACTTAAGGAAGTTGGAGAGCTTACTACTAGAAAGATCGCAAGAGAAAGAAATCTAGCCGTCAAGAAGTCTAGTTGCTTATATCGTTTGGATCCATTTCTCGATGGAAACGGTGTTATCCGCGTTGGTGGCCGCGTGAGACGAGCTAACCTTCCATTTGCAACGAAGCATCCTGTGATACTTCCTCGTAAAAGTCATATTACAGATTTGCTGATTCGATTCTGGCATGCCAGAGTGAACCACATGGGACGAGGTATCACCCAAAATGAGTTGCGCCAGAGAGGCTACTGGGTTGTTGGTGGATCGTCAGCAGTGTCAAATTGTATTTCCAAGTGTGTTACATGCAGAAAAATGCGCGGCCCCCTGCAAATTCAGAAGATGGCCGATTTGCCTGTGGATCGAGTTGAACCTTCGGCCCCCTTCTCGTATTGTGCTGTAGATTTCTTTGGACCTTTCCCGATCAAGGAAAAGAGGAGTGAAGTTAAACGTTACGGAGTTATTTTTACCTGTATGGCCAGCAGAGGTGTTCACTTGGAGACAGCCAACTCGTTAAGTACCAGTTCCTTCATCAACGCACTTAGTCGCTTCCTCAACCGACGCGGTCCAGTCAGACAGCTCCGCTGTGATCAGGGTACAAACTTTGTAGGAGCGAAGAATGAGCTAAAAGCTGCCTTAGAAGAACTGGATCAGAACCGGGTGCAAGAGTACTTAGTGGAGAACGGATGTGATTGGATACCATTTCAGATGAATGTACCTCATGCCAGCCACATGGGTGGCACATGGGAAAGGTTAATCCGAACTGTTCGTAGTGCACTGGAGACGTTACTTCTGAGCGCTGGCACACAGTTGGACGACGAAGCGTTCAGAACCTTCATGACTGAAGCAGAGTGTATTGTTAATTCCAGACCCTTGTCTACGAACGACTTAAATGACCCAGAGGCACCAGAACCACTTACGCCCAGTCATTTACTTACCTTGAAAGCTAAAGTTGTACTTCCACCGCCTGGAAGGTTCCAGCGAGCAGATCTATATTCCCGCAAGTGGTGGCGCCGAGTACAATATCTCGCGAACGAATTTTGGCTTAGATGGCGCCGTGAGTTTCTTCATAGCCTGCAGGCTCGTAACAAGTGGATGTATCCAAAGCGAAATCTATCAGTTGGAGATGTAATCGTATCCAAGGAAGACGAAGGACCACGTAACCAATGGCCACTCGCTAGAGTCGTAGAAGTCTACCCTAGCGAAGACGGATGTATCAGAAAAGTCAAAATTGTGAAAGCTGATGGAGAACTTGACAACCAAGGCAGACGTCGAAAGCCACCTACGTTCCTGGATAGACCAATCCACAAATTAGTCTTACTGGTACCCTCTGCAGATGAAGCGGATGTTGGTGATAGCAGCAGGGAGACCGAGGAATTCCCCAACGAGGAGCCAACTACTCAGTGAAGTCGCCCCGACAGGTGTAGAAGACACAAGTGACCGCCTTGATGAACATTTGTTTTGTTTAACTGTCTAGTATGGACATTAACTTAAGTAATTGTTAGGCAACAATTAGGGGAGCCATGTGACTGCAGCGCTGCGCAGTCAGCGGTATGTTGTAAAAGCTTAGCAGCCGCACCAGATTTTAGTAAGCGGCCGCCATGTTAGCCCTTTCTCGTGTTGTTCAAGTTTTTGGATAGTTATCGCCATCCATCGGACATTATACGGCCTAAACGGTAAGAACTGTTAAAAGAACATTTTACGGAAAATCCCAAGAGAGTATTTCACACGACATTTTGAAGTTTAGTACTTACGAATCACGTATTTAGCCTATCATGTATTTGTCATGTCAGATTGTTATCTCGGGACTCAGGATCCAAGAACTAAGGAGTAAAAAGAATGTGTTGTACCGAGGACCTGTGAATAAACTACGTTTGGGACGTTCGTGTTGATTGTTAGCAACTCCTCTTGTTGTATGTACTACGGGAGGCCAGCCACAATACATCTCCCCTGTCAGCAGCGAAGAAATACTCCCGCGGGAAATATTTTTTTAGTGTGTCCACTGAGAACCTTGGTTTCACGGTTTCAACGCCGTTTTTTTTTTTTTTAAATGTTTTTCTAAATTTTAAAATGTCTAAAGTGTATGTTAATCATTCACGTGTTGCGGTGGACTTAGAAAAAATTCTACAGTGTGGCAGCGCCGAGAGCAAAACAGCAAAACTAGTTGAAGACATCGGGAGTGAATATTTCGTTGAGCTCAAAGCGTTACAGAACCATGAGTATTTGGCCTTTTTGACAAGAGGTTAACCAGTAATATGTAATTTTTAGCATTTTTTTCAAAGAAAAACGTTTGTCTGTTATTTGGACCTTCATTCCGTTAGCTTCACTTAAATTCCTTATTTCATCATTGTCAGTTGACGTTCAAGACAAAGGCATATATAATCAAAAGGTGAACACTGAATTATTGTACTAGTGCGTCAAGAGTATCTTACCAGGTCTACTTATAGTTCACACTTTTACGGTTATTTGTTGCTTTTTTAAAAAAACTACAGCTGGTTGTAATGAAGAAATATAGCCAGTAATTTATTAACTTACAGTGTAATTAAGAAAGGAATAATTAACCCATTCGCTCCTGGAGATTTTGCCGAAAAACGCGTTTTGAAGCTAGTCGAGTGGTTTTCTGGTCACTGTCGTGCTATAAAGAGCTAAAACTACTAAACCGGTTTAGAGGTTGTACACTTGGCGGCCTTCTGATCCAGATGCAAAATATCAGCTTGCGAAGTTCGGGGATGCGCAGAAAGCAAAATTTCGAGTTTTTTGGGTTTAAAAGTGACACAGCAGTCTTGACTTTTACTTTTCGCTTTCTCTCCTCCCCTCTTTTTTCGTTTTTCTTGCCTCATTTTTTTTTTCTCTTGCTGGGCATTTAGTAGGCTTTATTTTGGTGGAATAGTTTTTAGGAAAGCTTTTAGGATCTTAGGATTAGGTGAAAGGAAAGGCAGGTGAGCAATAGAACAAGATTTTCATGGAGATTTTCAGGTCAATGTTACATGGTTTTTTGCCTCTTTCTCCGGTGTCCTTGACTGAATTTTGCTCATTCTGGTATGGTTTGAAAGATCTCTTCACTCCGCACAAGTTAGGGGACAAAGTTGTCCTTGACCGTTAAAACTGATGACGTCACAAAGGGTAGAAAGGGCGTGGGTCCGCACGGGCGGTTACGGGCGGTTCAGGGCCGAATGGGTTAATTAATATTTTTTCATTTTGCTCGCGAAAAACTTTTTTCGGGCTAGTAGATGTAAAATTGACTTTCTTTGCACCCTGTGGGCTATTGAAGGAGGTTTGTCATGTAAAATCTATCCATAATTTGAAACTGGCCACCTAATTTGGTTACCTACCGTAGAGCCCCACTCTACGGATACCTGCTTAATACAGACACCCATATTTTATGGACAGTTTTGTTTGTCTTGACAAAAAGGTCATACATTTTCCCTAAAAATGACCCACTTAATAAGGACACTGGTTAATAAGACATTACAACGGACGTGTTTTTGTATCCCAAGTCACAAACTCTGACTCTTTTATAATCGTTAACCCTGCTTTACAGACAGACTTCTTTTCTGTGCACTATCTTCAACTGAATATCTTAACAATGAAAACATGGCAGAAATGGCAAGTAACCTATCAAAAGTTCTGTCCTGTTCTTGCCTGGCTGAGTTGCTGGATAATACAGACACTATGACTAGTTGTCTCCTTTAAGTCCTTGGTGTCTGTGTGATACGTTTCTGTGAAACTACCTACCTACCTACCCCTCCCATAGGCGAACATTTTGCCCTAAGTGAGAAGTAAGTGTTAATGGCTTAGGTGGGCAGTTTCCCAGAAACATATAATGAGCTGTATTAACCTGGTTCCACTGTATCAGTTTTTGAAAGTTTGTCTCTGTTGCTAATTTTACTTTGACTGAATGTCAATCTTTATAAACAGATGGTTAAACTTGACTTATGCGCCATTTGCACCAACTAAACATGCTTAGCCCAACGACTGCTTTACTTGTTTTAATTGACCGTTCCACACATGCACAAAAAACAAAAAAGCTGTTTTATTACATCTGATTAGTTGGGAAAATGTCCTTTTTGTTGGAAAACTCAGTTTTAGCCATTCTTAAGCTAATTAAGCAAAAACCAGTCCAAAGAGGAGATTTGATGAAAAATACGTTGTTATTTTTTCGCTACTTGGTGGCCATTACGAAACGGTTTTTTTGCAATCAACCCAAGTCATTAAGCAACTTGTAGAAGGAAACAATTTTAAACTGTGTTTAACTAAACAGCTGTTAAAAATGTTTAAGCTTTGGTGTGAGTGAGGTTTTAGTTTAATTTAATAATTAGTTAATAATAGAAATATTTTTGTTCTGTACACTCTATAATATATACAGAGGGAGGGAAGGGGGGCTTATTGACTTTCCTCCCCTGAAAAGGGGGTGCTTATTTGAGAGGGGGTGGGGGGCTTAATAGAAGATTTACAGAAATTTCTCTGCATGGTCACTCTAACAGACTGCAGCAAAGTAACACCATGAAAACTAATTCATTTTGTTGGTTAGTTTTTCAGTCTTTTTGTGTATTAAGTACCAAACCATTGCTAACCGTATTATATTTTTATCATTATGATAAATATTCACTCACGGTTGAATTCAGTTTAAGAATCATCTTTCAATGAAAATCATATTTTTCACTAATTGGTCAACTCTTTCTAGGTAGCCTTAGTTACAGTAGTAGCTCTGTACAAATAATGCCTCCTACCATTGTTTGGTCAGTCCCTCATGTTGCTATCAGCAGTGACAGGAAATTAAAAGAAAGCATGTCTCTCATTGCCATTTTATTTACAATAGAAAGTACAAAAATGTGAAAAATGTGCCATTTTATTTTGTCTCTTGTTGCCTCTTTTTGCGCCTTGTTTCTTATAACAGAATTTCCCCTTCTGGTAGCTGAGGCCTCTATAACCTATTGTCATGTGTCAAACAGGAAGCTCCTGGTGTCAAACTGGTCTGTATTGAAGGTGTCTAAAGGAGTGGGGAATGGAGAGAGAAAGGGAGGGGATTGAGGCGAGTAGAAGGGCCCCCCTTCTTCTTTTGTATATTCCTTCCCACTCCTTCCCCTTTTGGGGCATTCCATGCAGGCTATTCAAACGGACAGTTTGAGTCTTAAAACGTATCTAATATTCCAAACTTCTCTGCCGAGGCAAGAAACTTTTGTACATTGTTCTCTCTCAGAACACCTCATTTACTCCTGTGAAGGTGTCATTTTTGGCCTCTCGGGGCCTGGGAACAGGGGATTGAAATAGCATAGTTAATGATGGGAAGGGAGGAAGAGAACATGTGAGGCCGAGATCTGTTACAGTTAGTGAAGCTGTTGGTGAACTGTTGGTCAACATTTTACCAATAGGTTTCTGGAAGAGGTGTTCTTCACTTTTGTGCCTACATTCCTGTTTCCTATAATTTGTCCATCAGGGCCGGTTCTTCAAACCTCTTCAAACGTTGGATAGCGTTATCCACCGGATGACTTGCCATCCAGAGGCTAATTATTGCAAAAACCAATTGTGCTATCCGGTGGAGAGTAATTTATCCAGTGGGTAGCGCTATCCACCTTTTGAACAACTAGGGACAGGTGTGTTTCTATCACTTGGAGTTCATGATAGGAAGGGAATTTGTCCCAATAAATCACCATTACAAAAACAAAGAAAATAGCCGATGATGTTGAGGTTGGGATCTCGGGGGGGGGAGGGGGTACTCAATAAAATTTTATACGGGGAGGCTCCGCCCCGAGGTCCAAGCCCTTACCTTTTTATAGACCATTTTTCACAAAAAAGGTACCTCTTTCGTATAGCTTTTACAAATGGTATCCCTTTCGCAAACCTTGTTTAGATCTTTGCATCACTTTTAACTGCTGTACATGCACTTTAATTTAAATAGGAATCAATCACAAAAAGAGAACGTTTCTCGACTTTATAACGGCATAAAATTCATCTGTTAGCCCTTTGGGCCCTTTCACAGGCCAAAACGACAGATTTCCTTACTCCTTCGTATACTTCAGCGAGTAAAATCCCTACCCTTTCATACACCCGAAGACTGAAAAAGGTACCCTTTTCGGGCGCAGTCTTCCCGTACAGGCCGTTATAGGGAGGGGGTTGAGATGCAAGACAGCCTTTATTAATAATATTAATGAAGAATCCATACAATAAATTTACAAAATAAGATGGCAATTAAATGAATTAGTCAAATCATGTATTTTGAACTGGAATCTTCCCTGGCTGGTTTTATAATGTCATCATAGGAGGGTAAGAAATTATCTAACCCCGCGTCTTCCTTTCTGTTCTGAAGATTTTCTCTAATATAATTTCAAATGATGGGTGTCCTGTGATGGCACGATGGAGATGGAGACTGGGAGCTAACTATCGGGGTAACCTCGTCCCCAGGGTTCCAAGGTCTTCTCAAGTTCCGCATACCAAAGAAGCTATGGGAAAAATTTAATCAGAGTGGAGATGGAACAACTAAAAGTTCTTCTCAAAACAGAAGCTTATTCACACTATGGCACATAAGCTTCTTTCTTGTTTCCGGCGGAAAATAACTGATGTTCATCCCGGTGGTGATCCAAAACAAAAGGTCTTCGAAGCTGCACAATCGGGAAATGCCGTCCGTCTTGATAAGGTTCTTAAGAATTAAGTTGAATTGTTCTGAAAGGATTTCTATATTGAGTAAGCAGTTCATTAATGATGATTTTTCGTTACCTGAAAGAGAAGGGTTGCAAGTCACACCGCTTATAGTTGCTGTTGAAAATGGAAATCTGGATTGTGTCAAAGTGTTTCTCAAGTACGAAGCAGACATTGAAGGTCGAGGAGATTTTAAATTTAATCATTTTAGATATAAATTTCGTCATCTTTCATTCAGTGGTTGTCAACCTTTATTTGTTGCTGCTGTTTATGGAAATGTTGAGATTTTGAGGTGCTTGCTTGAGAATGGAGCTGATATCAATGTAGTAACACACTTCGGTCAGAATTATAACACACCGCTGACGATGGCCATTAATTATAATCACAGTGATGCAGTAACCTTTCCTATTGATCAAGGTGCAGATGTGAATTTACAAACCAAAGCTGGTGCTACAGCTCTTCACCATGCTGTGTGGACATTTGAAACTTCTCTTGAGATTGTGAGTTCCCTGATTAAAAATGGAGCTGATGTTAATGCAAGAGGGGGTAAAAATAAATGGACACCCTTGATGATGGCCACCTCGAGGGGTTACGTAACTGCAGAATGATAACTTTCCTTATTGAGCATGGCGCTTATATAGATCTTCAAGATTCAATTGGGCGCACAGCCCTTCACTATGCTATGTTTAAAGATGAAAAGTGTTTCCTTGGGTTTAAACACGAGGAGGTTTCTAAACTTTTAGCTGCTGGAGCATCCCATTTGCGTGACAATTCAGGATTGACACCTCTTCTGCGAGCTAGTGATAAATGCAATGTTTTAATGGTAGAGCATTTAATAAAGCAACCGGAAATAGCAAAAGAGCAAAAAATAGATGCGCTAGAGCTTCTTGGAGCTTCACTTGCTTTAGCGCCGCACAAGGAGTTTCCATTTTATGATGTGAAGGAAGGTTTCGAGTACATCAAACATGGCATGAGAGAAAGGTTTGCTGATCCTTCCCATCCATTGTTGAAACAGCAAATGGAACCTGTTGAAGCTTATCAGAATAGAAAGGAGAGTCAGACCCTTGGGGAACTTGCTGAGATAAAGCATAACAGGGATGCTATCATCATGGAAAGCCTGATTATTAGAGAAAGAATCCTTGGAACAAACAGTCTAGCAGTACTTCCACAAATGAGAGCTGCTGCTTTTTATTACTTAATCGGAAGTAATCTTCATCTTTCTTTGTTGTTGCTCAGAAATGTAATCAAAATAGCCCTGAATTTCAATCTAAAAGTATTACCTTTCTCACGATCAGTGATCTTGCGTCTACAGTGGATATGGTCTGATGATCTTGTAAAAGATGATATTTTTGTGAAAACATTTGACCAAATAGTTATTGTTTCTGAACATGAGATGCATAGAAAGATGATGGAAAAAGAACAGGATCCTGCTAAGTGCCAGGTATACATTTACTACCTAAGGGACCTTGTTTGGATGATCAGTAAGTTAAACTGCAGCAGAGTTGGCAAACTGTCATGTGTGTCACCATTTTTGAAAACTCTTTGTAAGTTAAATCCTTGTGATCTTTCTGGGAAAAGTTTGTTGCACATGTTTGCCATATTTCACTGTACTGATCACTGCAATGTTTCCTACACTGATGCAACAAAGCTTCTTGTAAATGCAGGATTCGATGTAAGCAGTACTGACAGTAATGGAAATACTGCACTTCACACAATTGCGTGTATATCTCCCTACTGTTACTCAAATGGGACTCATATTCGTATTACCGACATGTTGCAGGTTTTGATTGATGAAGGTGCTCATCATGATTTTGTCAACAATGATGGTAGAACGCCCATGGACATGGCTGAAACTGTTGAAGCTCGCATTATTCTTACTGAACAGAAACGAAAACTAGAATTACAGTGTATTGCTGCCAAAGCTGTCAAAAAGCTTGGAATCTCTTATCAGGGGGTGGTACCCAAAACACTGGAGAAATACATCAGTATGCATTGAAAAGGAAATTTGCACAATCTTATTCAATAACCTGACCATGCTATATCAATGCAAGTTACGGCATGTTTAAATTTATATGGCATCTCGGATCTCCATTGCCTATATGATTGTAATGTTGTCTCTTAAATTTATTTTCACTACCTGTCAGTATTTTGTAAAAGCTTGGGATATTCGAAAATCAGGAAAATGCTCAGCTGCAGCAAATTAACAATAGAAAACTGCCAAGTAAGTTGCATGGGTGCCATTCCGTGCCGATTTGGCTGTGCTGTGCACTATTTTTTCCTCAGGCTACCAGGCTTTTGATTTTGCCAAAAACTGGTTGCCCACTAAAGTTTCTGGTCATCTCGTTCTGGTCGTCTCAGATGACCAGGCGACTGCTGATTTTGAGCACTTTATAGAAATCAGATTATGTTCTTGTTGTACAAAAAAAATGTACATGTTGTTGGTTTTATAGAAGTGTTATTTACAACCAATCAGTATTGGCTTTATATGCTGTTTATAGGTTTGCCTATAAAAAGTTTTAAAACAAGTTAAAATAAAAATAAGTTATAAGATGTTTTTTTTGATGAGCTCTTAAAGGAGCTGTACATGTGTCATGCAAAATTCATCCATAATTCAAGTGGTTAACTACATTGGAATACAAGAAGGTCATATGACAAGAAGGTCATAATTATATTTTCTCTAAAAATGACTTTGAATTAACAATTAATGAATGAGGCTGAGTATCTTATGAAGAATTATAGAGATCGAGGAGGGTGTTATCCGTTGAGGCCGTAGGCCGAGGCGGATAACACCCTCTGAGATCTCCATAATTCTTCATATGTTACGAAAGCCAAATTTAATAATTGTTTTATTATTCATTCAAAATAATTCCTAGTTTAAAAACATGGCTAAAACATGCTTACCTCCATCGATCCATCGATGTTAAATTCATCCTCGATAGTGCACATTTAGGGTTGTCCAGCTCCGCAAATATTCTCCAAATAGCAGATGTCGCCCCTCGGCTTGTCTTCTTGCTGTTCTTGCCATGTTTTTAGCTATTTTTTTGCCTAGTTCTTACTCTTGAAACAAGTGAAATGTCCGCCATTTTTCAAGTTCACAACCAAAACAACTCAACTTCATCCCAGGGTCTTGTCAGTTAACAGTGCATTAACCTGCAAGAACGCTGCATTATTGATGTCATTTCCTCGCTAAACACAAAATTCTTCCAAATTTGGTCATCAGCAACTGGTTATGGTGAATTAAATGTGTGGTTTTAGCCAATCAGAATTGGGGAAATATTTTGAATGAATAATAATATGGAATAATGAACAATTTGGACGCAGGTTAATAAGACATGCACAGTACAATGGACACTTTTCTGTATCACGAGTGACGTACAAACTCTGACTCGTACATTGTCGTCAACCCTGCTTTATGCACAGACTTCCTTTCTGCAGCATGCACCCTCTTTGACTGAATATTTTACCACTGAAAACCTGACAGAAATGGCAGGTGTAAGCTATCAAAAGTACTAGCTGTCCTGTTTTTGCCTGGCTGAGTCACCGGATAATACGGACACTTATGGCTAGACAGTTGTCCATTGTCCCCGTAGTGTCTGTATTAACCTGGTTCCACCGTAACAGTTTTTTACAGTTTGTAGACCTCTGTTGCTTAATTGGTTTTACTTTGACTCAATACATGTCAATCTTTCAAAACAGAAGTTTAAACTTTATTAACTTATGCCCCATTCACACCAACTAAACATGTTGAAGCCTTTGACAACTGCTTTAATTGTTTTTCTTCCATCATGGAACAATGTGTATTTTCCTTCCTGGACCGCCACTCAGCTCAGCTTTTAGTTTAAAGGAGCTGTGTCACGAAATTCAGCCAATTAATAATTAGAAAATTACAAAATGCCTGCTAAATTAAGAGAAACATAAAAACTACCACTTAAAACTTTAAAGGAAGGTTAAAATAACATTATAACAGAAACAACAGATGCCACGGATGGGCAAAACTCAAGAAGATTGAAAAAGATTGAAATTAGGGTTTTTGAAAACTGTTCAGCCTAACAGTTTTTCAAAGTTGATCCCTGCTGCTTGCAACTTCAAAAATAATGCTCAGGAGACATAGTTTTTATTTGTTTGTCTCGGATCTCTGATTTTGTTATGTACATGTAATTTCTTTGCTTACTTTAAGTATTAGTTCCATTGATACTGATTGAGGGAGAATAATTGGCAAGATTAAACAAAATGAGCCAGCCACAATTCCATGCAAAAGAAAGATGACAGAGTGGCCCCCTTACGAAACTTGCAGCGCTGTACAGCGCCACAAAATCGCTGCAAAATAGCTGTACAGCTAAATTACAGCTGAGGTCACAGCTGTTCAGCAGCCTTTTAGAAGCCAAACAGAAGCTTCATTCAAGTTTCAGCGGGATGCAAAAGCGCTGTGCAGCCTTTGAAGGCTCTTTGAAGCTCTCGGCAGCGGTTTTGCAGCGCAGTTGCCGACTTTCAAACGCTGCGAAGTAGCTGCAGTAACGCTACAATTCAGCTGCGGTCGATCTCACTTTCTTGAGCGCCAATAACATGAATCGCCACATAAAGCCTTGGCACAGATTACGGCTTTTATAACGCGAAAACTTTGACTGTACCTCTAAGAAATGTGAGTAAGCTTGTGCGCAAAGAAGATCACTTATTGAATAAACCTCCAAATCCTATGCTTTCGGAATAAAGATTTCGATAAATTTCATTCCGTGACCGGGGAGTGTGGGAATGTTATCGCTAATTCCCTGGAGACATTCTAGGCCGTGATCTAATTGGTCGGTCCTTTTGCATGAGATCCCATTACATCTCTAGACAAACACAGAACATTTGCGACCGTTGAATGAAAGGCGCAAACATTCTAAGTTTTTTTGCATCTAGTTCTGTTTCGAGATGGAAGTTCTGTTGCAGTTTTTGGATGGAACAGCTCAAACGTATTTGCAAACAACGCGCTGAACAATGACTTCTACGCTAAGTATCGACGAATCGAACCAGAGCAAGCAACACAGATACAAGAATGTCAGATGGGGTTCGCACTCACAAGATTCTTATACGCTCGTGGTAATGTTCGTTCCTTAGTCCATTGTAAAATTTAACGACGACCAAAGTAAAAATTGGGTTGATTTCTTTCATGAAAAAAGTGTAGAAGATCGTGGATCATGGACGAAACTTCAAGGTGAGCAATGTCCAGCTTAGCCCGTTGCAACGAATCAAAATATCATTTGCCTAATGGCCGTGCATGTAAACTTTATGTAGAACAATGGATGTTATTCTCTTTATTTTTAAAAAAGATAATTTTCAATGTCTGCATGTTAATGGCTGTTCTTACATTCAGATGAGTGACCGTGATTGCTAAATATTTACAAAGCGAGACTGTTGCAGACTTGTTCTATGTCACGTGCTTTTGTAACGTATACGCGTGGATACTAATAAAGTATAAGTTGCATTTTGACTTTCTAGTGGTTTTTACTCTGCTACTAAGCCGGTTTAGGCAAATGCCATAATTCTTTTAATTTTTGTACACGTTTGCAGCTATTTGGCAGAGCTGACAGCGTTTTTGTGTGTCCTTTCCACCGCTGCTAAACCGCTGCTTATCGCTTTCAAACGGCTTCATAGCGCTGTCCCGAACAGCCAAAATTTGCGACTGCTGCAGCCACCCTCTTTGCAGCTATTCTGCAGCGCTTCTTGAAGCCATTCTGCAGCGCTGCAACAGCGCTGCGCGTTTCGTACGGGGGGTGACTCAAAACTGCTTATGAAGAAGAAAGGCAAAGGAAAAAAAGAGAGCAAGAGAGAAAGATGGAAATAGATTCGCAAATAAATCCAAATTTTGGCTTGCAGACTGATTACATGTGCAAATACAATTAAACAAGCTGTTTTATTACAGCTGATTAGTTGGAAAAACGTAATGCCCTTTTTGCTGGAAAACTTAGTTTTAGCCATTCTTATGCTATTTAGGAAGAAACCAGTTCAAAGAAGCCAAGAGGAATTGATGAAAAAATATGTGTTTTTATATCGTGACTCACTGGCTGTTAGTAAAGGTTAATATTAAACAAGGTCATTTTAAAACATGGGAAACAGACACAGAAAACTGCTGCTCTGCTGAATATTCAAGTAAATTTCAACTTCTGTTTGGTAATTTAATGCAATCAACCCAATTATAGTCATTAAGCAGTTTTAGAAGGTAACTATTTTAAGCCATGTTTAATTTACTCTACTTTAAAACAGCTTTTAAACATGTTTAAGCTTTGGTGTGAGTGGGCTTTTAGTTTAATTTATTATGATTTATTAATGATAGAAATATTTTTTTCTTCACTATTCTCAGCTCTAAGAGTGTTAACATAGGGGGTTGCTCCTTGGAAGATTTGGAGAAAATTTCCCAAAGTTGAGTGCAATATTAGTAATAATTACTATAATTACTACTAAGGTTGAATTGTTTGATGCTTTCAAATAATTTATGTTAATTTAGTGGATTTTACTGTCTATTGCTATCCCCAGGGGGTTCTGAACAAAATTTTATACTGGAAGCTGGCTTCATCCCAAGGTCTAATTTTTTTTTAATGTATTTACAATTTTGACATGAAAGGAACCCCTTCCATATGCCTTTTGTTTCCCTTTAGTTAGCAAATGGTGCCCCAGTTCCATGCACATACATGTGTAGAACACTGCTGCAGCATCCCATTTAACTGTTTTAATCACTGATCTAGAAAGTTTCTTGTCTTTTTCACAACCATTACCATATTTACTCGAATAGACGCTGCGGCGTTTATTTCATTTTTCACGATCCAGCTGCGGCATCTATTCGGGGGCGTCGTTTATTCAAAAATCACTTTATTCAGTACTAAATATCGTACTACATATGGTAATTTTTTACTAGGTAACAGTAACAAATCTCTGCATTAACAGCAGAAATTTACGCGTTGCAAAAATTCTTGAAAGAGAACTTATTAACACAAGAGCAAAAAAGTACAGTCACTTTGAACTAAATAATGTTGTTCTAAAAGAAAATAAATTTCCATTGCTGGTTTAAACTTGAAATAGACTTTTCTTTAATAATTATTATAAATCATTATTTCCTCAAATAAACGCTGCACCTTAGATGCGGCATCTATTCAGGGGCGGCATCTATTTGAGGGCGGTGTCTATTCGAGTAAATACGGTATCTTCAACCTGTAAAACCCAGCCTTACCTTTCACATACCTGAAGCCTGAAAAGGGTATGTAGGCTATTTTGGGAGTACCCTCCAGGGTACTAAAATACAAAACTTGATAATTTATGGTACTGGTCACCTTGACAGACAGCATCAAAGTAACACCAAAACTTCGATTTCTTGATGCATTTTACTCTGTTTGTGTATAATACATAGACTAAACCATTGCTTACCGTATTTTTGATAATTTAGGATAAATATTCTTGCATGGTAGAATTCAGTTAAAAATCATCTTTCACTGATTTTCATTTTCAGTGATTGGTTAATTGTCTAGGTGGCCATAGTTATAACAGTAGTCGTTTTACCAAATTGTCTCCTGATAGTGTCAGTGTTTGGTCATTCCTTCACATTGCTGTCATAAATGACGCAAAATTAAAAGAAAGGCCATCTTATGTTGCCATTTCATTTTATTTATCTGTCACTACTATTTGCATCTTGTTGCTTAACAGAATTTAGCTGGCTTACCTCTACATTTACTGCATTTACCTCATTTACCCCTGAGGAGGTGTCATTAATTTCTTGACCTCTTGGAGCCTGGGAACAGGGGACTGAAAGAGCATAGGGCATACTGGGAAGGGAAAAAATTAAAGAACAATTGATACCGAGTCCCGCAACATACTGGTCAGTGTAAAACTCAGACTGCCCTGTCCTGCTTCTGTTGATGAAGCTGTAAGTGCGCGGTTGGCTGCCAGTTTACAAGCAAATGAAAAGGTTTGTGGGGGAGCTGTTCCTCACTTTCACACCTACATTTCCATTTCACATTTCCTATTGTCCCTTTTAATAGGTGTTTGCTTTTACTGGTGGGAAAAATAATAATTATAATTTAATCTATCACAAGTGGAACCTGTGGTTGGGGGGGGGGGGTTAATTTAGGAATGTATGTTTGGGTAGGGATGTGTCGCTGTGACCCTGGAACCCTTAGCCTATACCAGAGCTAGTTCAAGTGAATTTTGCTACCCTAAACTAGACAAAACTCCCCAAATCCCCACCTATCCCAGAGTAGTTGCTTTCCAGAAACTAGTACTTACAGTAGATCACTAGCACAGTCCAGCAAAAACAAAACCAATCTGATTTTCTTATATTGTTGAGTGGCAATTCCCGGTTTCCCTAGTCTAGACTAAAGTCTTCAACCAGTTGATCAGTTTTCTGGAAAATGATACCCTATTCTGGACCCAAGCTCTCTAATTTATATACCCTAACCCCCCCCCAGGTAGTGGAGTCCCTTACAATAGAGAGAGAGAAAACATTCCACTAAATCACCACACTGACTGTACAATAAAACAAAGAAAATAGCCAATGACGTTGAGGTTGGGATGCAACCCGTACGATACAGAAGACGTTAAAACAGCGCTGCTTTAGCGACTTATTAGCGCTGCAACGAGCGCTGCAGAAAGGTTGCACGAACGCTGTTTTCCGTTCGCTGCAGCAGTGCATTTTTGTGACTGCGTGAACGCTGCGGTAGCGACACTGAGAGCTGCAGGAGCGCTGCCGTAAAGATGCAAAAAAATAGCCACACGAGGCCATACGGTCGATAAACAGCTTTTATGCAGCGCTGTGCAGCGTTAGTGAAGCGCTGCCAAGAACAGTTGCACAAAAAAAAGAAATGCAGACTTCAACAATAAAATAATCATGAGACATGGTAATTAAAGGAGTTGACAAGAGGCCTTATAGTAGCGGAGTAAAAACCACAAGAAATACAAAATGCAACTGATACTTTATTAGTATTCACGCGTACACGTTACAAAAGCAGGTGACATATAAAAAATCTACGACAGTCTCGCTTTGTAAATATTCAGCAATCACGGTCACTCATCTAAATGTAAGAACATCCATTAACATGCCGACATTGAAGTTTATCTTTTTTTAAAATAAAGAGAATAAGAGCGATTGTTCTACACAAAGTTTGCACGGACAGCAGCCAAATGATGTTTTGATTCGTTGCAACAGCCTAACATCGCTCACCTTGACGTTTTGTCCATGATCCACGATCTGCCGTCACTGTTTTCATGAAATAAATCAACCCAATTTTTCCTTGGTCGTCGTTAAATTTACAATGGACTAAGGAACGTACATCATCGTGAACGTTTGAATCTTGTAAATACATGCGTACCCCAGCTCAGATTCTTGTATCTGTGTTGCTTGCTCTGGTTCGATTCGTCGGTACTTCGCGTAGAATTCACTGAACAGTGCCGTTGTTTACAAATACCTTTAAGCTGTTCCATCCAAAAACATCAACAGAACTTCCACCTCGAAACACTGAACTAGATGCTAAACACTTACAATGTATGAATGTTTGCGCCTTTCATTCAACGGTCGCAAATGTTTGTCCACCGATGTAATGTGATCTGATGCAAAAGTGCCGACCAATTAGATTACAGCCTAGAATGTCTCCAGGGAATTAGCGATAACATTCCCACACTCGCCAGTCACGGAATAAAATTTATTGAAATCTTTATTCCAAAAGCATAGAATTTGGAGGTTTATTCAATAAGTGATCTTCCCTGCGTACAAGCTTACTCACATTTCTTAGAGGTACAGTCAAAGTTTTCTCGTTATGAAAGCCGTAATCTGTGGTAAAAGGCTTTTCTGGCGGTTCATGTTATGAGCGCTCAAGAACGTTGTGCTATCAGATCCAGCGTAGCTGAATTGTAGCGTTACTGCAGCTATTGAAAGTCGGCAACTGCGTTGCAAAACTGCTGCCGAGAGCTTCAAAGGCAGCACCAGCGCTTTTGCATCCCGCTGCAACTTGGATTAAGCTGTTGTTTGGCTTCTAAAATGCTGCTAAACAGCTGTAATTTAGCTGTACAGCTATTTTGTGGCGCCGTACAGCGCTGCAAGTTTCGTACGGGTTTGCTCTCCAGGGTTTTAATTTTGAAGATCTTTAAGTCCTTATTTGGTATCTGCAGCGTTGTGCAGCGATAATGCAGCCTCAACCGTCGCTTGTATTCAGGTTGTCATATGGAGGGGTTTCAATGTTTATATCTAAGTCTCATTGCAGCTTTTAAGCAGCGGCCCGCAGCGCTGCTTTACCGCTGCTTTACCGTGGCAAAATTTTGCAGCGCTTTCGCAGTGCACGAAATGTGACGTTCTCTGCTTTAGCGACTCACGAGCACTGCTTTACAGACGCTTAAGCGCTGTGCAACCATAAAAGTGAACTGCTGCAGCGCTGCGGTAGCGTTGCGTCGTTCGTACGGGAAGACAACAACAACAACAAGAAACCTTGTTCCTACTTCCTTTAGTGTTATTCCCATGTTTGTGTTAGATGGAACTCTTCGGAACACTATTAGTCGACATCTTCGGAAATTATCAGACTCTGCCTAGGAAAAATCCTGGCACTCTCTGGATGAAAATGTCATGCCTATATAAAATTTTAAAAAGTTGGCAGGTATAACCATGTCACTTTTTTGATCCATCTATTAATTTCTTACCAACTGTTTTCTCAGTACTTTTGTCGTAACATATGAACTGATATGAAATAAAATAAACTGAAATTCTAAAATGAACCAATGGAGGTGTATATAAGTGTACAGATCTGAAATCTTGGTCTGCAAATACAACTGTTTCTCCTTGCTCTTTGCCGCTAGGTACGTTTCGCCAGGAGGAACATCTGCGCCTCAGTGACGGAATCCCATACTGATGACGTAAATCAATGTTTACATAATAAATCCCGTAGTTATAGGGTTCCAAAATGTAAATTTGTTTCATTTTAGGGCCTGTTTACATGGAGGTGGGGGACCCCAGCTAAGTGCATGAGGTAACCCGCTTTAACCCACCTGTCCATAATCTCTTATATGGTCACCCCACATATCATGTAAATGTAATCAAATTAAAATGAGAGATTATATGGACAGGCGGGTTACCTCAACTAAGCAGGTTACCCCAGGGTGTGCTAAAACCTATGTCCGATTGTCCAGGACAGGTACAAATTTAGTTCAGACGTGGAAACCTTTGACTTGACTTGTCTGTGGGACAAGCACATTTTTAAGTAGAAAAAATATGGAAACATCTGAAAATTGACTTGAAATTACAGCAGACTTAAAATAATCTTATAGTCATAAAGGCAAACCTCATACTTGACAAAAATAAAGGTAAATATTCAACTTTGCCATACTGGGGCCCTTTCATTTGTTTTTAGGAGCTCTCCTTGACTTAGAAACCTGGCAAAACGTTTTGGATAAGAACTCTTGGGTTTTGGACAACAAATTTAAAAATAATAGTGCTTGTTCGAGGGACAAGTGGATAAGAAAATTTTTCTCTTACTCTGTATCTCATCTACCTGGGGTCCCCCACCTAATTAAGGGAAAGGGGGTGGTGGATATATTTGTTCCCCCCTCCATCCTTGAAAATAAATATTTATTATATTATTACTCTTATTTTACTGTCATATCAGTAAATTAAAGCTCATGAGGTACTAACAAGAATTGTAAAGTATTGATACATAGATAAGATAAAGTGATAAATGTACATCAACTCGCTCAGCTAAGATTTTACAAACTTTCTAGCTATACAGAGTCGACTCTCTCTTAATGGACACCTCCATAAGACGTATACTCGGTAAAGTGGACACCCAGGGTCGGTCGGTACATTTCTTTACTCTCTTTTATTTGACTTTCTATAACACAGACATTAAGACGGACACTTTGGAGCCGGTCCCAGAGGTGTTTGTCTTAGAGAGAATTGGCTGTAATTACCTTATAAATCAAGCCTTTTAATGCATGCTAATGTATTTCTCTAATGTTTTGGGTACTACCCCCAAATAAGGAATTCCAAATTTTTTTACAGCTTTGGCACTGATGCACTTTAACTCCAGTTTTCTTCTCGCTGAAAGAATTATGCGAGCTTCATCAGTTTCAGCCATGTCCATGGGTGTTTTACCATGATGGTTGACAAAATCATGATGAGCACCTCCATTAAACAAAACCTCCAACATTTCAGTCAAAAGATGGATGTTCTCATCTCCGGGACATAAAGTGACAGCTAAGTGAAGTGGAGTCTCCCCTCTGGTGTTGATGGAATTTGCACTGAATCCTGCATTCAAAAGAAACTTCACTGCCTCAAGGTATAAATGTGAAGGACTGCCGCAGTGAGATCTGACGACCTGATGTAACAATGTATTCATGTCACCATCTCGAGGATTTGATCTACAAATAGTTTTCAACAAAATTGCTGCATTGGAAGGTTCTTCCTCTTCACAACAGTTAAACTGGCCCATCATTTTAACAAGTCTCAGTAAAGAATCAAACAGGGACTGCTCTTGCTTCTCTGTCAAATTCCGTTGTAAAATCTCATGGTTGTGATCAATAAATGTTTGGTCAAGCAATTCAATAAATGCGTCATCTTTGGGAAGATCACTCTCCAACCAGTTTTCCAATACACTGGTAATGTTACTTAAATCACACACAGCTGACTGACTGCAGTGCTGGGCTATTTTCATTGCATGTCTGTACAGCCTTGCAGAAGTAGGGAAATCATCATCTTCATAGTAAGAAGCAATAAATCTAATTGGTTCAAGTAGATCTTCAATGTTCCTTCCCAGGATTCTCTCTCTAACAACTAGGCTTTCCATGATTACAGCATCTTCGTCATCTTCAACTTGAACAAGCTCCTCAAGAGTTTGACTCTCTTTTCTATTCTGATAAGCTTCAACAGGTTCCATTTGGCACTTCAACAAAGGATTGGAAGGATCAGCAAACCGTTCTATCATGCCACGTTTGATGAATACGAATCCTTCCTCAACAGCAACTCCATCCTCAAGAGCAAGAGATGCTCCAAGTAGCTCTAAAGCATCAATTCTTTGCTCTTTTGTCATCTCAGGTTGCTGGATTAAAGACTCTACCACTTCTGTAAGGCCTTGACCACTGGCTACAAGAAGGGGTGTTAATCCTTTACTGTTTTTACACAAACACGACGCTCCAGCAGTTGAGAGTGTCAAGAAAGTTTCAGTCTTGTCCACACGGCTTTCTTGATATGCAACATAGTGCAGAGCTGTATCACCATCTTCATCTTGAAGATCCACATTAGCTCCATGTTCAATTAGATAAGAGACTACATATTTGTGACAATTTTGAACTGCCATCATGAGAGGGGTGATCTTACAATCTGTACATGCATTGATACTGGCCCCGTTTTCAATCAAACAACTCAAAATCTCAAGTGAGGCATGATCAGAATTGCAAGCAAAGTGAAGAGCTGTGTCACCATCTTCATCTTGAAGATCCACATTAGCTTCATGTTCAATTAGAAAAGAGACTACATCTTTGTGACAATTTTCAACTGCCATCATTAGAGGGGTGACCTTACAATTTGTACATGCATTGATACTGGCCCCGTTTTCAATCAAACAACTCAGAATCTCAAGTGAGGCATGAGACCTGCAAGCAAAGTGAAGAGCTGTGTTACCATCTTCATCTTGAAGATTCACATCAGCTCCATGTTCAATAAGCCAAGTGACTTGTTTCTCATCATTCTTTGAACTAGCTTCCATCAGAGGCGTGCGTTTGTCATTTCTACTTGTGTTAAGGTTGGCTCCTTTTGTAACCAAAGAACTTAATATGCCAAAAGAGGTCCAGTTGCTACGTACAGCAAAGAAAAGGGCTGTTTCCCCATCTTCGTCTTGAAGATCCACAATATTAGCTTCATTCTGAACAAGACAGTCTACTACATTCACATTATCATCTTGACAGGAAGTTACCAAATTACAGGGGCAGTAGTCATCAGAGGTGACATGAGCTTCACTGACAATCAACCATTTAAAGGAAAATTTATCATAAAAACAATCAGCTACAGCATGGTGCAAAGCTGAATGACCATTATTGTCTTGCAGGTTTACATCAGCCCCTTGATCAATAAGGAAAGTTACAGCATCAAAAGAGTTGCGGTTGCTACGTATAAAATGGCACAGTGATCTTCGAACATAAACCTTTTTATGATCATGCTCATTTATAAAGTTGTTTATTGCTTCCTTATTAACAACCTGACAAGCCAACATCAAAGGAGTACGATTGAACCTGTTCCGTGCATTAACATCAGCCCCATAATAAATTAAAGACCTTAAGGCATTATAATTACCACAAGCAGCAGCAGTGTGCAGAGCTGTATAACCAGCCATGTCTTGCAGGTTTACATCCGCCCCTTGTTCAAGAAGATAGTTTACTGCGTTACTGTGATACTTTTGAACAGCGAGCATCAGCGGGGTGAGACCACCAGTACGTATGGCTGCATTGATATCAGCTCCATTTTCAAGCAAGAAACTCAAAATGTCAAGATTTCCATAAGCAGCAGCAACACACAAAGGTGTACATAGTTGCCAATGAAAATAAGGTGTACGGCGGTTTAGAAAACATAAATCTCCTAGTCCTTCTATGTCTGCTTTGTACTTCAAAAGTACTTTCAAACAATCTAGATTTTCATTTTCCACAGCATTTATTAGCGGTGTTGTTTGAAGATGATAAGGAAAAGCTGACAAGAATGAGAAATGCTGCGGGTATTTATGAACTGCTAGCACCGAAATTCTTTCTGCACTGTTCAACTCTCCAAGAACTTCATTAAGTAACTCAGCATCTCCCCATATTGCAGCTTCCAGGACCTCTCTTTTTGGATCATCAGGATATTCCCTTGTGCGTGGTGAGGAATGAGGAAGTTTGTTGTCTGCCATATTTTTTTGAAAAGGCCAGAAACAAGCATTACACTTGTTACTACACTTGATCTAAACGACCTAGACACTTCAATTTCCTCAGTTACCCGCCGCAATGGCGTAAATTTTTGATTTCCCGAATATCACGGGAAAAAGCAAAGAAAAAGGAAGGAAGGCGTCAAAGACCGCGTGAAAAATGGGGCGAGGAACTCTCTCGTTTCATTTTCGCCAAAACCGAAAAAATAGAATGCGTAAGAGTTGATTTCCAGTGTCGCATAATTTTTACGTGCGTACGTGCGTAAAATTTACGTTCGCAAATTAAATAGAGGCAATGCATGAAAGGTCGCTCGTAAGCGTAAAGGTTGAACCACAGGTAGCCCAAGCTCGAAATATGAGCATCAGCATTGTTGCGTAACATTCAAAATATAAGGATTTGTAGGGGAAACTGAAACCTATCGTTTCGGTAACCTACGAAAATGAAAGGATTTCAATAAACACAGCTTACCTTACTTACAATGTGTGTTACGTCTCTCCTGTGTGGTCCACGGGCAGATTTATGGCCGTTTTATGGGTTTTTATGTAAACCTTTATATAGAGAGAAAACCGTTGACATAAAAACTAATAAAACGGTCATAAATCGGCCCGTGGACCACACAGGGGAGACGTAACACACATTGTAAGTGACGTAAGCTGTTTTTTATTGAAATCCTTTCATTTTCGTAGGTTACCGAAACGATAGGTTTTTTTCCCATACAAATCCTTACATTTTAAATGTTACGCAACGATGCCGATGCTCGCCGATGCTCATATTTCGAGCTTGGGCTACCTGTGGTTGAACTGGCTCGCTCAATTTCTCGTTTAAGCTCAGCACGTGTGCTTTTTATCTTGCCTCTATTTTATTTGCGTGATATAAAAATTTTCGTGTGCTAAGGGACCAGTCATAATTTAAGTTGGAGGGGGGAGGAGGAGAAATTGGGGGCCTTCAATTTTTTGGGATGGAATATGGGGGCCTTAAAATGCCAAAAGATGACCTTGGGGGGGTCTTCAAGTTTCTTTTAAGTAGCATCCCTACTGAGCAGCATGATGTTTGAGTATTAAAGGACCTGATTTTGATTCAGTTTTACACAAAGTCCTATATTGTGTAATACTACAACTCAACAATTTAATCAGCATTTTTACAAAAAGATTTAATGCTCAAATAGTAGGTGCATCAACACAACATCCATTATTGTGTAACACTGAAACAATTTCATCGGTATTTTAAGAAATGATTACATGCATAAAGTCATGTTATGCAACCTCACCATCCGAATCATTATTTGTAGATGAGGTTGATGTGGACTCACTGTCTGTGTCACTGACAAGTTTTTTGCTATTATCTTCTTTCCTCCTTGAAGCGGTCCTGTCGGCCTCTAACCTTTCGATGGCTTGTCTTATCTCAATAATAACACAATCACTGATCTATGCTTGCTCTATAAGCTGTTTGAGAGGTTCTAGGTGAAATCTCTTTCTCAGTTTAGTGTGAAGTGCTTCTCTGTTGTTAGTTGGCACATTCGGAAGTGACAGTGAACGGTAAAGTAAAGAAAATGTTATTTGTTATTACCATTGGGTATTATGTATAAAATAGGGGGGCCCTTAAATCTTTTAACATGATTGAAGGGGGGGTACCTAAAAAACATGGGTGCTATTAGTGGGGGTCTGGAAAAAATTTGGAATAAAAAACAATTTCTCCTCCACTCCCCCTTCCAACTTAAAGTATGACTGGTCCCTAACGTGCGTAGCCAAAAACGCGTCAGTGGAAATCAACCTTAAGAATCGCCAAGCCAAATAGCTAAAGTAGACACAGGAGATCACAGAAATCCCAGCCACGGCCGTGTATACAAAGTAAACCAACCAAGAACTCAAAAGTTCTAATCGTATAATCTGCAAAACAAAGGGTATATCGCATCACGGCAGTTTTGGAATCATCATATTTACTTCAGATTGATACTTAGCCTATAAAGATGTGTCTTTCTATTCATTGGACTTAGTTAACTTAAAATTACCAAATGACCGTCATTTGCAATTTCTATTCATGACGTATCACAAAATTAAGTTTGTTTGAACTGGTATTCTCATGCGAGTTGACGGAAAATCTTAAGATGCCGAAAGTATAATATGAGGAGCTTTTGGATCATTTTCACCATTTTGGTCAAAATTATTCAAAAGCTCTTCATATTCTTCTTTCCTCAATTTCTTGTCGCATTTGCGCATAGTAAGTTGTATTTTTCAGCTTGTAAGTTAGCGCATGCGTGCATTTTGCTCTACCTGTCTCTGATTTTTGGCGCAATACTAGGAAGAGACGTTCTTAACAGGCATCATATCTGACAGTATATATGTTCTTGCAATCTATATCAATGCGATAAAGGGTTATCGCAAAACAAATTCGATATTTGCAAAAACCGGGAGAAAAGAGTAATGCACCTATCAATGTAAATCCCGCGGGGGGGTTCCGGCAAGGGGCGGGGATTTGATGCCTGAGACTATCCCCCATGTCGGGCTTTTGATCGTGCGAAGCGACCCCAGGGTCGGGGACATTTGACTTTGACTGACAGAAGCATTCCTAGTATTGCGCATTCTCGTCCCAAGAGCCCTTCGTTTCTTGCTCACGTGGTTGGTTACAAATTAAACCGAGTGGCTCTGGGGACGTGAATGAGTATTGCGCCAAAAAGCAGAGACATGCAGGTAGAGCAAAATACACGCATGCGTTAACTTAGAAGCTGAAAAATACAGCTTACCATGCGCAAATGCAACAAGAAATTGAGGAAAGGAGAATATGAGGAGCTTTTGGATAAGTTTGACCAAAATGGTGAAAATGACCCAAAAGCTCCTCATATTACGCTTTCGGCAGGTATCAATTCAGAAGCGGTTACCAAGTCTGACCCTCGAGGCGTTCTGAAAGTCACGCTGTTGGAGATTTTATTTGTTTTATTCGCCAGATTTCGATACTTTAAACTGTCATCTACACAGATAATGTCTATTTTGAGAAAGTTGTTTTTATCTTCAAGTGATCATCTGATTGTAAAACTCGACTGAAATCGAATTCCACCATGAAAGTCAGAGGATTTTTTACGGGTCACTGATCCGACCTGTTGAGCAGATGTTATAAAGCATTGTACGTTTCATTAATATTATAATAGCACGGTCAGTCTTCCTGGAGTGATTTTGTTGTTCAAAATAAGAGATGCTAGTGGAGGGAGAAAATACCTAATTACAGCGAGTAATTTAATGGAGCTTACGTAAACCTTAAATAAAAGTAGTAAGAACGTACTTTTGAAATGTTCTTTTATTCGTTTTAAATAGTATTATAGTATTGTTTGTTTAGATTTTGTCCCCTGGTTTGGGGGCTTTTTTGACACTTTTGATTGACCTTTCGTTTCCCACCCTGGGGAATTTGATAAAAAAAGATTTAAAATTTGACAAATCCCCGCCCCTTGCCCTCACTCCCCACTTGGAAAATGATTGACTTATTAATAAATAGAAAGAGAAAAAACTCCCCTACAGTAAGTAAGATAGTCTATAACAACAAATGTTATACATCTAAATTGAACATATGTAATCAGCTCAATACATATTTTGTTAATGTAGGCCCAACTTTATCAGCGCAACTACCAAATCATATTAACTCTAATCCTACAAGATATATTACCAGAAATTTTCCAAACAGTTTTATGTTTAGGTATATTCACTCGCATGAAGTGCGTGACTTAATTACGAACCTAACAACTGATAAGTCATGTATAGGAGTCCCTGCAAAGTGCTTTAAGTTGGCCGGAGATCACATCTATGAGGCAATGACTAAAGTCTATAATCTTTCCATAGAGCAAGGTATTGGATGTAAAATTAACTAACAATGATGGCTCCACCTACGGCTTAGAAAAGAGAACTTACATAAAATATTTGGGCGTACTTATAGATGACACGCTTTCATGAAAACATCAGGTGTCTTATTTATGTACTCGAATTTCTAGAAACACAGGAATTGTTGGCAAACTCAGACACTGCACCTCCCTTTT
Source organism: Porites lobata (assembly GCA_942486035.1). Classification (NCBI taxonomy): domain Eukaryota; kingdom Metazoa; phylum Cnidaria; class Anthozoa; order Scleractinia; family Poritidae; genus Porites; species Porites lobata. The sequence continues at coordinate 447,626 of CALNXK010000240.1, read as the reverse complement.
ACAACTTAAACAATTATACTATAACCTGATCTATCCTTATATATCTTATGCGATAACCTCCTGGGGCAGTGCATTTACTACTCAAATTAAAAAAATCCAAACAAAACAAAATCATGTTATCCGCCTTATGTTCTTTGCCACCTTGTTTGGACCAGATACAGACAGTACATTACCATTACTTAATTTATTGGATTTACTTACTGTTACTAATATCTATAAACTACAGCTTCTTAACTTCACTCATCAGTGGCATTCTAAAAAATTACCAAATATCTTTAATCAGCATTTTCGCTATGCAAGTGAAGTCCATACATATAATACGAGATATGCTTCAAAAAGTAACTTCTACAAACCACGTTCCAGGACCAATATAGGAAAGCAAACAACAGCGGCTATGGCGACCGAATTGTGGCAACAGCTCCCTACCCATATAAAAGACCTTTCAACTTATAACTTTCCTAAAACATTAAAAGAATACTTGTTGGCCGAACAATTAACTTACTGAAATTATTTTATTTTAATCATATCGTCATGTACTATGATGACTGTTTTCTCTTCTTTTTTTTGCCATCTATGTGCTTTCTTCTTCTTTTTTTTATGGTGTGTGTCTTAAGATGTTTTGTATGTCTAGTTATTGTGATGTCCTGTACATTCGACACTACTTTCAAAGAACTAGTTGCTAGCTCGAAAACCTTACGGTTATCTAGCCGCTAGGCATTTCCTTCTATGTAATAATATTTAGTTTAAATTGTAATTGAATATTCTACGTGTTAAGTTACTAATTATTCAATAAGTTTGACAAACCCTGTAATGGAAATGTGAATAAAGTGTTGTTGTTGTTGTACTCAGATAAACTGACCAGTTACTTTTCGGTTTTTGTCATGGAAATAAAGTTTAAAATATTGATTGACTTCAATCTCAATAAACTTTTAGATTTTTTTTAGTTTTACAAGCTTTTCTGGACACAGGCCTGCCCAGAGGGAATAGGCACGAACGGGACTCATAGGTCCCATGCAAGGTGCCATCCCTACCCAATCCCACAACCCGTAAAGGTTGGCCACACCACCGGGGTCTACCCCCCTTCTCTTTTCGAACAGTAGTGTGGGTTCTTTTACGTCCCACAAGAACAGATCAGTGAAAGTGCTGTGAGACGGGACCTACGGTTTTTCGTCCTTATCCGAGAAGACTAGAAAGTCTAACCATTTGCAGATGTCATTACAAAGACAACACTTTCTTCTCAGTTATTTTAAGACCCTAAGTGTTGGTCCGGCCGGGGTTTGAACCCGCGACCTCCCGCTCAGCAGACCGGCGCTCTCCCAACTGAGCTAACCAGGCGGCGGTTTCAGATAATGATGGCCGTTGGTGATGTTGTCGTTGTTGTTGTTGTTCTTGCATGCGTTGCTTCCCTGTTTCCTCTCTTTTCTAATCCTTGCTAGTCCAGCGTTAAGCACACGTCCTGCTGTAAATCAACTCCGCTATTAGCCTGCGCGGAAGGGCGCCAGCTACATTATTTGCTTAGATTTTATAGGCCAGAAGGAGGACACTTCCTCTTTATTCGGGAGTGTGTGCGTAAGCTCCTCTTCCTCCCTGGCCGTCATGCGCAGAAGAGCTCTGGGGTCGAGATTGAACGCTTCCTCTCCTTTTTCCCCTCGTGCGTGCGTGCGTGCCACTTCGAAATTTTTCCCGTCGCCTTAAAAATACCGGCGCACTGGATGAGCAGGTTAAGCTATTTATTATGCACGGTGTCATCAAGCACCGCGGCCATATTACTGTAGAAGGGTGACCATCGGAGAAATGCTCATCTTTAAGTTGGAAAATGGACCTTAAATAGCCAGGGTTGACACGTAGTTCTATAGTAGTCGTGAATAGGACTGTTCTTGACAGTGACTGACGTTTTGACAACCGTTGCGGTAGTCATCTTCAGAGTCAAGTTAGTTTTATCACGTCACTTGACGGGATTAAACTCTGGTTATTGACCCGATTGGTCAACTCGCGATGTGATTGGTCGTCTGCTTAAGCCCTCCCACGTTGTATGAAAAAATAAAGACCTACAAGAGTAGAGTCTCCATAGCCTCCTCACTTCAATTCATCAGTCAACAAATTCCACCACCCCGGCCCTCAAACTTGGAAAAAGGTGTTTGAGCTTAGCTCCGGATCAAGAATATTTTGGGATGAGTGAAGAGTTTCGGGTGACAAAATGGTAGTATGGACGTGAATTAGCGTCTAAAACAATTTTTACAATAATTTTGCGATTTCACTGTTTTTGTCGGTCGTGTGCACGCGATTTTTCGAGAAGCTTCAACAGAAATATAATGGACGTCAAAACAGTTATCTGCGTTATTGTAAATCAACCATAGAAATGACGTCATTGATTCGTTATCTTTTCGATTCATTAACAGATGATTAATGTTAACTTAGTCTGGATCCCAATGAACATTGCAGCTATTACGTACGTGATGGGTTATTCTTACTGTTTCAGCGAGACAGAGTATAAGTACTCTCAATCAGTTACGATATCTATGTGCTGACTTGATAAACCTCCCGTTTTGATTAAAAAAGAGGGAAACAAATCATGTTTTTATAGCCTATGATCAACCCTTCCTCAGTTTCTCTTGGTAAATATCGCGCCCTTTGTGGCTTTAAAATTTTGTTCGATTGAGAGTATGTCTAGTCGATCATACACCATCACTTCTCTTATTGTTAAAAGATCGCCTCCTCAATCTCCTGAGGACCCCATCGCCCGGGATTGAAGGGGCGGGGGGAGGTTACTCAACAAATGTTTATACGGGGAGGCTCCGCCCCGAGGTCCAACCCCTTACCCTTACCCTTTTTCACGAAAAAGGTACTCATTTCGTATAGCTTTCGTATAAATCACAAATGGTACCCCCTTCATATACCTTGTTTAGAACTTTGCTTCCCTTTTAACTGCTTTAAATGCACTGTCTTTTAAATAGGAATCAATCACAAAAATCGAACGTTTTCATTTGCGTTTATTTTCACTTTTCTTTGGCCCCTGTACAATTTTCTGAAAGATGAAATCAACTTTACTAAACAACCTACTCATAAAAAAAGGCAGATCATCTTTCTATGCCTTGCTCAATATGTTTGTTTGTTTTTTCATACAGAACCTGTTCCCTAAAGATTGAAGACATAAGACAGTAAGACCGTTGTATCAAACTTCTTGTAACAAATTGTTAAAAGAGGTTTGATACGACGGTTTAAAAGGCTTTTTCTTTTTTCCCCTATATTTTGTTCTTATCCTGACCGGAAAAGACTGGATTAACTACAACACGTTTTCTTAGAGGAACTAAGTAATACTGAACTATTGTAACCTTTTCGGAAAGTTTTAAAATACTTTCCGCAAAGGTCATTACATGATGAAGATACTGTTTACGACATATTTTGAGATTACTCTTCTTTTGCTTAGACAATAACTCATTATTACTTCTTTCTTATTGTCTACTCTCCAGCTAATGTTACTCTTACTCGGTCAAATAGTTGTATCGGTATTCTTTTTATTCAATAAAGCCAGAAACTGAGCAAATTGAGATAGTATTAGTCTTATTTTAGTCTTTTTACCATTCTTCGACCAGTTCGGAAGGACTAGAGACAGACATGCGCAAAAGGGAGGGTCCTGGGGGGCATTAAGGGGGGCATATGATAAAATATGGAATGGACTGGAGCAGGAACCGATTACTTCGGCTCCTGGCCGGAGTAGTGGTAAAACATGGAGTGGAGTGATAAAACATGGAGTGATTAATAAAATAAAGTCAACTCTCTCTCTTAAGGTGGCTGAACGACTGGCTGAACACAGTTTTGCGATAACTCGTGTGACGGCGCGTGTTTTAAATTAGACAAACAAAGACGGCGGCAAAAACGCAATAGTACACCCAAGACGATTTCTAAATATCTACTCCTTAAAATTTTGTGATATTTGGCAGAATTTTTCCTTTTACCTTATTTTGAATAATGAGAACTTGGAAGGTGAACAGACGTATTTTGTGACACATTTAATAATAACAGTACAATTATATTATTGATTATCTTAAAACCCGTCTGTTAAAATCTGGTCAAATAGGTTTCAAATGGTAATGATTAATTATAGTAAGCCGTGTGCAAGTTTATAGGAAAATCTAATAAGCGAATTTTAGGTAAATGGGGCAAAACTGAAATTTGAAGATCGTATTCAATAATTCATGACATGTTGCCAAGGAAACTACGAAAAAGTCAAATCTAATCCTTCATGGTTCCTGCATCAGCTCAGCATATTTTTCACTTGCCAAGTTTCAGCTTGTGAGCTGCAACCTTTCTCTTGCCACAGACTTTCCCGCGCGCCTCAATCTAATCCCCAATCTTCTCTCAGCCCAAAAAACACTCAAATAGCGACTGGGTACGAGTCTACATGATCACAGCTGAATCGAAACAGTCTGTTCCTGAAATGGGAAAATTAATTGGTGGAGAGAAGACAGTGAGAAAAGAATTGCTAAAGTTATAGGAGAGAATTACATGTATAGACAGTAACTGATCCTCACTATGGCGCGCAAGCTTCTCTCTTGCTTCCGGTTGACAAAGGTAAACAGTGATCCAAAACAAAAAGTCTTTGAAGCTGTAAAACGTGGAGATGCTGTGTCTCTTGGTAAGGTTCTTCACAAGTTGGATTGTACACAAAGAATTTATGTATTAGATAAGCAGTACATTGCTGATCCCTGTTCGTTACCTGGAAAAGAAAAGCCACAAGTCACTCCTTTAGTAGTTGCAGTTCAAAATGGAAATCTCGATTGTGTGAAAGTGCTTCTGAAGTATGGAGCAGACATTGACGGTCGAGATGACATGTTCAAACACATTACCAAAGGAAGTGTACATGTATGTCAGTACGAAGGATGTATACCTTTATTTGTCGCTGCTTCCAGTGGAAATGTCGAGATTTTGAGTTGCCTGCTAGACAATGGAGCTGATATGAATGCAATTACAAACACCAAAGGTTACACAGTCACACCGTTGATAGTTGCTGTTCAAAGTGGAAACCTTGAATGTGTGAAAGTGCTTTTGAAGTTTGGAGCAGACATTGAAGGTCGAGGAGATTTCAATTATGTTTCTAAAGCTTATCCATTTCACTCTGTTTCATTCGGAGGTTGCACACCTTTATTTGTCGCTGCTGTTAATGAAGATGTTGAGATACTGAGGTGCTTGACTAAAAATGGAGCTGACATCAATGCAGTGACCAATTTCAAGGGTTACACCCCGCTAATGATGGCCACTCGATATAACCACCTCGCTGCAGTAACGTTTCTTAGTGCTCAAGGTGCTGATGCAAATTTACAAGACAAAAAAGGTTATACAGCCCTTCACTATTTTTCTAAGTTCGGAAACATCTGTCATTTCCGTGTCGTAAGTTGTTTGATTAATAATGGGGCAGATGTTAATGCGCAGCGTGCTGATGACAACCTCACCCCTTTGATGTTAGCTTGTAAATGTCAAAATGTTGAAACAATAAGCTATCTTCTTCAAAATGGAGCTAAAGTAGGTCTTCAGGACAAATATGGTCAAACATGCCTTCAGTATGCTGTGAAGCGTGGTGTTGACGGAACTGCATTTGAGATTTTGAGTTCCCTGATTAAAATTGGAGCTGATGTCAATGCAAGGAAAGAGCATGACCAGACCCTTCTGATGCAGGCGACATTGCGTGGCGACTTGAAACTTGTGACTTTGCTTATTGAGCATGGAGCAAAAGTAGATCTACAAGATCGAAATGGTGATACAGCCCTTCACTATGCTCAGCATGCTCGTCATAATGCTGATGAAATCATTTGTGCACTTTTTACTGCTGGAGAATCCAATTTGTGTAACAGGTCAGCATTGACACCTCTTCCAAGAGCTTATAGTAATAATGGCCATGTGGGAAAACATGAGCATGAATACTTAATGAAACTTGTTTTGATTGTCAGTAAGTTAAACTGTGGTGAAGATGGCAAAGTCTCAAGGGTATCTCATCTATTTTTGAAGACTGTTTGTAACTTAAATCCTAGAGATATTCATGGAAATACACTTTTGCATAAGTGTGTGATAGATCACTACACCGATGCAATGAAGCTTCTTTTGAAGGCAGGAGTCAATATTAATTCCATTAACAGCAATGGAGATACTCCACTTCACTTAGCTGTCATAAGGAAAGACAGCGTCCACTTTTTACCTCACATCTTGGAAGTTTTGTTTAATGGTGGTGCCCATATTGATTTTGTCAACAATGATGGTAAAACACCCATGGACATGGCTGAAACTGATGAAGCTCGCATGATGCTTTCAGAGAGAAGAAAACTGGACTTAAAGTGTATCAGTGCCAGGGCAGTGAAAAAGCTTGGAATCCCTTATATGGGAGTGGTGCCCAAAACACTGGAGAAATACATTAGTATGCATTAATTAAAGTGCATAATTAATGCCACTATAGAAAATTTGCACGGTGTTATTTAATAACCTGTTGTACATGCAGTGATAATTTTGGGGCATTAGAAGTGCCTGAAGTAGTGCCCATGATAGGTAGAAATATGAGTAACCAGCCATTAACCCTTTAAGCCTTAGGATTATATCCACATACAAATTCTCCAAACTGATCTCTATACATTTCCTTATTTAAGAATGTGTTGAGAGAATGTGATAAAAGATCAAGGCATTTTCTCTCTAACCTGTGATCAAATGAAAAAAGAACGTCTGATGCATTATTTAGTTCATGAGTCATCTGTCACCCCCTAATTAAGGCATCTGTCAATGGTGTTGTTGTGTTGCATTTTACATGAAATTCAAGCGGTTTGCAATGAAGGCGGCTAATCGAAACGTATTCTGGCAAGTGGTGAATGCTAAGTTGATACGGTAGTCATTGGCGAAAAATCACATATTTTAAAAGACTAATTTAGCACTGCTATAATTGCAAATCTCACCTTATCATTGCCGCTCAAACAGTCAAGTCAAAGAGATAATAATTCATTGATAACAACAGTGGAAGAACAGAATCTTCCTTCTGTCAGTGTTATGTATTTTACTGGAAGTGTTCAAAAGTATAGGAATGGATTCTGCAGCAACAAATCTTTCATGCTGTTTTATCAGTTTGCAAAAGAGCAGCTGTAGGCCTTTCCAGATTCTGCTCGGCAACTTTTTAGCAACTTTTAGGATTTTGAGCAACTTTTTTGTCAGAGAGCAACTTCTAGCAACTTTTCAGAAAACTAGCACTTTTTTGGTAACTTTTGGGCTATTTTGAACCAAAATGCTGAATAACCCTTCTTTAATAAACAAGTTAAAATTCTCTTGGTTAAAATTCTAAACATCTTTCTAGTAAAACTCATATTTTTACCCTTTGAATGGGTATCATGTGGACGTGGTAATTAATTACAAGAACTGGGTATGGGTAGCCTCAACCTCGTTCCCAGAGCTTTTCCCTTCTCGTGGGGGGCGCCCCCACAAGAAGGGAAAAACCCTGGGAACGAGGTTGGGGTAGCCTGAGGAGCCTGAGGACTGTATGTAAACAAAATGGCGGACGCCACATTGTCTTCCAAAGATGAAGAAATCGAAAACCCCATTGAAACTGCAGTTAGCAGGGGAGCTTCACTGCATGTGTGAAATTAATGTCATGTACCCAAACTCAATTGTGAACAAATGGGAAAATCGAATACAACACTCCTAGAATAAAAAATTCTGCCTGGTGTGCGGAAGAAAGCGTTGAAGAAGAAGTCTGAAAGTCTAGCATGCTACATGTATTTATTTTGGGGGTTTCCAGCTTTAGAATAGCCCCAGGGGTTCGGGGGGAGGGTGGGGTGGGATTGCAGTTCCTACATACATACATATTTTATTTATTTGGAGTCTTATACAATAAATGGTATATCAACTATTTCCAAATAACAAAAATTACAAACAACCAAAAATTCCTAACCATATATGGCCAATAAGTTATTAATTATTAATTAAATCCTAGAGTATTTACTTTTTGCCGTCTTCCCCTTTCCTTTTTTCAAAGCATTCGAATATATGTTTTGCTATTAGTTTTTGTATTTTAGCATGTTTATTAGAAACACGAATATTTTGTTAGGTGACATTCTGCTTATTTTTATTCTGTATTCGTGTTCCAAATAATCTAGTAATGAACATCTTTTTTCCTGGTAAGCAGTTCCTCATTATTTTGTCTTAAACGGCTATGCACTAGCTGCTGGTTTTCAAGGTTTTGAGTCTTAAACTGGGTATGCAATTTTGCTATACTCACAGGGGAACATCATGCACAGGCATCCCTCTATCCCTGTGCGAACTGTGTATCTAAATTCCTGTGCCCCTGTAGTTCCATAGAGGAACCAGTTGTGCATAGTAATTATGAGTTTATTATTAATAAGCCTCTTTTATCCTGCTTAAGGCAGCAGTATTTTGCATCATAATGCTGAATGGCCACCAAATGCCAAAATTATGTTTCTGAAGTCTAGTGATTAGGGCTAGGAAACTGAGTGAATGAGGTGCCCAGGGTCACTCCTTGGAAAACTGACCTGAAACTGCGTCCCCCTCAGGTGCTTCTTTTTTTTGCACAGAGGGGAACACGAAAATTATGTGAGTGACACGTGAGTGACTGGTGAACAGGTGCAAGGGTTCATGCCGAGAAGGAGACTGGGTACGGGACAGGACCTGACACTCGATTCACTCAGTTTCCTTAACCCTAATCACTAAATGTAGAATTCATTCGGTGTGCAATGGCCACTTGGCATTCTGCAAAAGTCCCGTGCTGTCCTTATTCCTCTTTTTGTTAAAAAGGACAGAGGAGACCAGGTTGTCACCCCACTCTCCCTCCCTGCAGCAGTGATAGTTCACTTTTGCACCTATTAGCTCCCACTCCTATTCCGCCTCCAGGTTTCCCTCTTCCCATAACTTATCTTAGCCTGGGATGTTTGGGAGTTGGGGACTCCCATTGTGAATTTAAATTTATAACTATTGAGCATTTTGAACAGGGTGTCTTTTTGCAACGGAATCCTTAAAAAGAGTGCGTGGGTTGGCAATGATGTGTGGTACCATCAATTAGTTATTTGCACTAAAGCATACCTCTACCCAAACTTACCGTCCCCCCCTCCCCCCCGGGATTAGAAGTGCTATAAACCTGTTATTTGCACCCATCAAATGATAGGTATGTAAAGAAGTTTGGTGTGAGAAAAGAAAAAGAAAAGCAAGGAACAAAGCTCATATTCCGTACCTTTAAGGAGCGGTGTTGAAAAAACAAAGGAACTTCTGCGTCAATCTTAAAGGTCCCCCTACTTAAAGAGGACTACTGATGTGCGTCGCTACTTCTAAGAAAATCGAAGGATCATCAAAAACGCTATACTATGCACTTGGACCAAAGGGAATCAAGAGCCATATAAATAGGCTGATCTCTTGAGGCGGGAATATAATAGACCTTGTCACGGTTTTCGACGCCATCTTGACGAGTAGGCAAACGGGTGAGAAATTACAGTGTTTGTATGAGAATCTAATGCCGAATAATTTCCGTAGAACGGCTATTCTAAAAGAAGAAATGAATTGTAAACTAAAGCTTCACTCCTAAGGACTCTGCTGAAAAAAATTGAGGGCGTTTCATGCGCTAGAAGACCTAGAACCACTTTTTTAAATTTTCTATACATGTGTCTGTAAGAAAGCCCCGAGAAAAATTACATGGAAAATCTAAAGCAAGCCTCTGGAGAAATTTAAGCACAGATAGGCTCCCAAATTTTTTTAGTATACAATCCTTTGCTTTGTAGCTTTATACAATTCTTTTTTTTTTTTCAGTGAAGCCGTTTTGCGGAAATTATTCGACATTTGATTCTCGTGCAAACACTGTAATTTCTCACATGTTTGCCTACTCGTCAAGGACCGTGACAAGATCTATACCAAAGCAAGACGCTTCTTTTGAAGGAACTTTATGTCGATTTATGGATGTTTCCTGTCAATTATTGCGGTCATTGTCACTTTTCTACTAGGTTTCCACGAGTTTGCTGTGATGCCGGTACAGTGTTTCCTTGGTGTGATGTATAGACAATTACCGAATTCTCAAACATTAAAGTTCGAGTCTACCTTACCCTTGGATACCTAACCTATGTGACCAGACGGGCCTTACTATGTGTTCCTTGACGATTCTCCATCCGTTTTTACTACATGGAGTCCACTAATTCTCACCAAAATGGAGTAATTTTTAGCCGAATAATGGTAAATTACGCTGTTAACTAAAGTCTACAGCCTCTAACTTTTTACATTTGACTAAATTCCTTCTCCTGTGGTCTATAATACTTGACAGAAATCAAATTGTGCGAGTTTGCTCCATTTGTTTATTTATTTATTAATTTATTCTGTATTTGAAATAAAAACATCTATTCCCCACATTGCTCATAATCAGTGTTCCAGTCCGCACGAGGAGCCGCAAGCAGTAAAATTTCTGTCCCGTAATTTAATCAGTTAAATCATCAAAGTTGACAGGTCTTTCTGATGATCAAAACGACCGTTCGGTTTACCATTTACACCTTCAGTGCGAAGACTGTCACGGGAACATTAACACCTTCAGGATAATTGCTTACCATATTAAACAGTGGTAGGTCGCGCGCGTCTGGTCGGTTTCGAAGAACGTGATCGTGACTGTTGTCTTCATTCAGTGAGTGTGCGCGTTGATATGCCAACGTTTAAAACAGACTGCAACATTAAATTTTTGTTATAAAAGCAAAGAAGCTGCTGAGTAGAAACTAAACCGTCCCAGACTTATTCCGTTTCATTCGTGTACTTTCATTTTGATGGGGTCTGTATGATGAATTTACTTCTGCCTTCTAATCAGGCACGTAAACAACATAGAGATAAAACATTTCATTTTGCTTTTGTGGAGTAAAAATTAGTAAAAGTTAAACTAGTGGACCACTTTCTCCGCGTACTTGTAAAAATAGGCATTTAATATGTCGCGCTACAGTGCGAAAATCTTCTTCTCGTGGATTAGATTTCAGTATACATATTCTTCATTTCGCGCCAGAATAAATTAGTTTGCGCGCAAAGGGCTTCTAAAAAAAGATCACAAGGTTTGTCCCACGTCGAGTTCTCCTTCTGGAGATACGCCGGCATGGTAGCTGGAATACATTGCCGAGGCGAAGATCTGGCATTTTTTCCTCCTCGTCTTTTTTTTCCGCGACGTTTGTTTATATTTGTAGTGAGAATGCCACGCATATCGGTGGATTTTACTTCAGTCAAGCGGCTTCAGTTCCTGCGGCTTGCTACTCATCATAAAGAAGGGTGCCGGAATCGCTTTGTTCGCCTTTAACGGATTTGTTGTCGAATGCAAGGTAAAAGAACGGACTACTGTAGGGTAAGAATTGAAGTTTAAATTTGTTTCTCGGCGAAAAATAGTGCATACAACTCGTGAAACCCGTGAGTATTACCTCTGTTTAATATACCGGATGTCATGCGATGACCCCTCGCTTTTACGATGGATAGGACGGATACAAACAATAATTTCTTTCGCAACGTTTAGTATCATTTACTTAATATGGAGATCATCTGAGGACGATTTTTCGTTATATATGCTTCATTTCTTGGCTTATTCCGGCTACGTGCGAAGAATTAGATGACAATGTTTGTGTGCTATAATTATACTGATAATTTCTTGCACCGTGAAACTCATGAAAGCCAAAGAGTGTGTATAATATGCGAGCCAGCGAGCCAGCGAGTCATGCGAGTCAACATGTGAGTCAACATGCGAGCCATGCGAGTCATGCGAGTCGGCATAAAATAACTTTGTTTTTAACGTAAACTACTAAGTAACGTATCTATTCCAAAGGCAGGTCCTTTAAAATTCAGCTTCAGAAAAATTCGCCAACATACAAATTGAACGAGGTGAAACAATAACAAAGGTTTTAGCCTGCGGGCAAGCTCTTCTATTTGGGCAAGCGAAGCGAGCCTCGCGAGAACGCGCGAGCGAGGGGCCGAGGAAAGGAGAGCTTGCAACCATCTCTTATAAATTTTCATTTCCACCCCGGAAACCCCGGGACTCCGCAAAGCGTGAAAACTGTCACCGCAAACGTGCCGCAGATTAGAAAAGTGACAACCGCCTGTCAAGTAAGTTTAGACAGCCGAGGGCGCGTAGAGTTATTTATTTGTGAATCGCTTTCGCAACAGCATCAAGGCAATGTTTTTAATCACTGATATATATATATATATATTTTTTTTCACGGGGACATCGAACTTCAACGTGTCCGCTCGGATAAGAACTCACTACTTTGATTCTCGTTTCGTTTACTTTTGAAAAGTCGTCCATACTACAGTGTAGAAGACTACTCCCCATCGCAATCACCAACAAAAACATCCTATATTTGTCCGTCTGGAACTGGAGAATAGCGTTTTCCTGCACTTGGTTCTCTTAAGGTTTACTCCAGTTGCTTCCAACTCTTTCTCTTTTCCTTCTTTACGGTCAAGCTACACAGCTACACTGTCAACTACATGTTTCTGAATTTTTCTACCCAGCAGAATTCAATCGGGCGAAGAAACCGATGTTGGAAGACAGCGCTTTAATCACTCTTCACTTTCACTCTCCCGGTTTTCAGAACTAAACAAGGCGCTTGACACAAATGAATACAACTGATGAAGGATTTTCATTGTCCTTCCAGAAGAACTACAAACTCGGTCCGACTTATCCTCGGCATGTAATATTCTCTTTGCGAGAATGACATCAGACGAGCCCGTTTGCATTGAGGGCTGAAACAAGTTCTCGGTACCAATGTGATCCCCCTGAGAACCAAATTTGACACACAGACGAAGCGGGTGCCAGCTTGGCCTGTTATCAATCAACTTTGATTTCCGGAATGTCATTTTTCAGCCAATGGTATTTCCCTTCGTCTGGACGAAGTACAAATGAAAATTTGAAAGAGATGGTTGCAAGCTCTCCTTTCGCCGGCCCCTCGCGGCTTCGCCGCTCACTCGCGCGTTCTCGCACGGCTCGTTTCGCTCGCCCAAATAGGAGAGCTTGCCCGCAGGCTACAAAGGTTTGAGAATGCGTTAAACAAAGGTTTAAAGGTTCTTCCTCGGTCACGTTTAATGAGTCACACCATATGTGGTAAGCCACGTGACCAGAACATAAAAAACACTCTTTAAAACCCAAACGTCTTGCGTCTTTCATAATAAAACCAATGCCAATGGCTTAAGAATATCGCGATAAAAAATCTGACTTACTAACAAGTTTAACGTTCCTTCCCAAAATTCACAGTTATTGAAAAAGCTATGACGTCATTGAGGGGTATTTTCGTTAGCGAGTCAACATTTTACGAGTTTATTCCTTGCGATTTACTTAAGATGTTTCTTTTCTTCAAGTTTATACACTCGATAAAATTGCGGGCGACATGACTTAAGACTCATGACTTCGGGCGAGATGACTTTCGGGCGACTTGACCGGTTACCTTTTCATACATTTTCTTTAAAAGGCTTTCTTGCTGTCGTCTGAACGCTAATTTCATGCTACAAATGTTAAAAAAGTTAAATTGCTTATGATTCGCCAAAAAATGGATTCTCTTTCCTTCGAACTTCTGTCTCGCATGGCTCACATGATGACTCGCATGACTCGCATGACTCACTGGTTCGACTCGCATGACTCGCTGGCTCGCTGGCTCGCAGTTTGTCAAGACCCAAAGCCAAACTTGTTTAACCCTAGCAAAAAACTCTTTTAATGGAGAAACTCAACCTGATAGTTGCACTAAAATCTAATAATTGTTACTGCATTTGCATGCTCTCTGTAACCTCGTGGGTAGAACATACCTGATGGTTACATTAATAATCACTGCATTTGCTCTCTGTAACCTCGTGGGTAGAATATACCTGACGGTTACATTTAATAATAATCACTGCATTTGTTCTCTGTAACCTCGTGGGTAGAACATACCTGAAGGTTACGTTAATAATAATCATTGCACTTTCTCTTTGTAACCTCGTGGGTAGAACATACCTGATGGTTACATTAATAATATCACTGCATTTGCTCTCCGTAACCTCGTGGGTAGAATATACCTGACGGTTACATTTAATAATAATCACTGCATTTGTTCTCTGTAACCTCGTGGGTAGAACATACCTGAAGGTTACGTTAATAATAATCATTACATTTTCTCTTTGTAACCTCGTGGGTAGAATATACTTGACGGTTACATTAATAATAATCACTGCATTTGCTCTCTGTAACCTCGTGGGTAGAACATACCTGATGGTTACGTTAATAATAATCATTGCATTTCCCCTTTGTAACCTCGTGGGTAGAATATACCTGACGGTTACATTTAATAATAATCACTGCATTTGCTCTCTGTAACCTCGTGGGCAGAACATACCTGAAGGTTACGTTAATAATAATCATTGAATTTTCTCTTTGTAACCTCGTGGGTAGAACATACCTGATGGTTACATTAAAAATAATCACTGTATTTGCTCTCCGTAACCTCGTGGGTAGAGTATACCTGATGGTTACATTAATAATAATCATTGCATTTTCTCTTTGTAACCTCGTGGGAAAAAAAATTAATGCCTCTCTCCTGGAAATTTTGCCCTGTCCTTTGAGCTTAGTGATCTTTGGGTAGCGAATTCACGAAAACAGGTAAAACGCTTTTTTTAACAACAGCATTTATATTATTTGGCTTTTTGAGGGAGGTTAAACATTAATGAAATAGAATATAAAAAAAGCTGATAAAGCAGAAAAAGTTATCTTTACAAAATGCGCTTTGAAAATGTCAAGGAGTGAAATAAGGTGAAGTTTTGTAGTTAGCCCGAAGAAAACCTGTTCCTGCATGAAAAGCAGTTCTGATTCCCTTCTCTTAACTAGAAGAGATGCATATCCCTGTGAACCAGTTTTTTAACTAGGAACGATTCCCACTCACTTAAGATACTTTATTGACACGAGTTCCTATTTCAATATATGTCTAATTCAAGCTTGGCCGCGTGATAGCTCTTCATTAGCGAAAAGGTCCAAGTGATATTTTGATTGACGTGTTGTTTTGGATCCTGAGGTTTTTTAACACCTTTTCTCTAGCTTAACTGGCGAAGATATTCTAGGAATTTGCCCTTCAATTCCAAATTCTTTGATGTGCCGCCAGATGCCGTGCAAAAATATCACCTCTTGCGGCTCCTCGTCCCTTTCAGATAGTGTTCTCATTATCTGAACGATGCCTGGAACAGGCTAACTTAATTACAAAAGAAAAGATCTTGAAAAGAAGCCAAAACAAACCTCAAACAATTAATGATTTGCAACTTATTTCTCACCTAATTACTTATAATATAGCTTGTTTTTAGTTTTATGGTTTCACGATCGATCAAACAAGCATAAAGTGAAACGGACTTGTGTACCGCCTTGTCTAGCACTTTCGCACCTCAGGGTTTCATTAAAGAAGTCAATCAAAGGCAACCTCAAAACATCATATAAATATGAATGTGAAGTAATGCTTAGGAAAAATCTCGGTTTTAACGTGGTATCTGATATAAGCATAATACCGCGACAAATGAGGCTTTGTAAACAGTGAACTGTCCACTAAAACAGGGCCACCCAACGTCAATTTTCGGAAAATATCTGTTCGGAAGACGATTTGAGATCTAGAATTTTCGGAACATTTGTTGTAAAATTTCAAGCTTGCCTGCCTCTCCTAGGATTTTCGAGCATCCAAAAAATGGTATAATTGCCCATTTTTAACGGATTTTTACCCTAAAGAGGTCACCTAGAATTTTCGGAAGCCTTTTTTCTGGCTGAAATTTTCGAAAAGGTAAGTTTTGATCCCTAGGATTTTAGGATCAACAGACTTTCAGCTAGGAAAACCGAACAGATAAAAATTTTTAGGGGATAAAAATATGCCTATATCCACCGTTTAAATGCTAAAACACGTTTAACAATGATATGCTTAAGTGGTTTTGAACTATGTTCTCGTTGGGTGCCCCTGACTAAAATGGCGGCACTATAAAGCAAATACTGCCGTCATGCACTTTGCTTACTAGCATAATCGTGTACCAATTGTTCTTATTTAGGACTGAATGATATTAACGACGCTAAAAATAGTTTTCTTGACTTTTAGAAAACAAACCTAAGTTGTTATGCTATAACCTATAGCATGGCTTTTCCTATAACTTCGACTTAACGCCGCAGCTTTTTAGTAACTGGCTATGTTCTGGTAGAGCTGAACTGATTTTTTAATTTAAATACAATATTCCTGATTCTTGAAGTCTCACATGTGCGTTTTTGGACGTAACTTCAAGGTTTTATTTTGGTGGAACTGTTGTTTGCTAAAAAAAAAATCCAATATTTTTCATGTCTTGAGGCACTTGTCGACTGACTTACTATGCTTTCCAGCATATGCTTTTCCTCGCTGGTTATATATTTGACGCAATTTAATTGATAGATACTTTACATTTGCGGCTGAGACAGACAAAGGCTCTCTCAGTATAATTGGTCCGTGCTACCTGCAATCATTAGTTTCCGGAGTAAAAAGCATAAGTTTCGTACCCATTGTGTTTTGCGCATCAGTAGGTGTAAATTTGTTCACTATGCACTTGGATGCTTAAATCCTGACACCAAAGGGAATCAAGAGCCATATAAATAGGGTGATATCTCAGGGGCACCCAACGAAAATATACTTCAAAACCACTTAAACATAGCCCGTGTTGAACGTATTTTAGTATTTAAACTGTAGATATAGGCATATTTTTATCCCCTAAAAATTTTTCATCTGTTCGGATTTCCTAGCGGAAAGTCTAGTGATCCACAGTTACAGGGATCAAGACTTGCCTTTTCGAAAATTTCAGCCAGAAAAAAGGGTCCCGAAAATTCTAGGTGACCTCAGTTTTAGGGTAAAAATCCGTTAAAAATGGGCAATTATACCATTTTTTAGATGTTCGAAAATCCTAGGAGAGGTAGGCAAGCAAGAAATTTTACAATAAATGTTCCGAAATCGCCTTCCGAACAGATATTTTGTAAAAGTTGACGTTGGGTGCCCCTGATCTCTTGAGGCGGGAATATAATACACAAGCAAGGCGCTTCTTTTGAAGGAACTTTAAAGATCTTTCCTGTCAATTATTGCAGTCATTGTCATTTTTTCGAACTACTTTAGTAAAGTGCCTGAGTAAAGTGTTTGCAACCTACTAGGCTTCCACGAGTTTTGCTGTGATGCCGGTTCAGTATTTTCTTGGTGTGATGTAGACAATTACCGAATTCCCAAACATTAATAAAGTTCGCGTCTACCTTACCCTTGGATACCTATGTGACCAAACGGGTTTTACTATGTCTCCGTGACAATTCTTAATCCGTTTTAACTGCATGTAGTCCACTAATTCTCACGAAATTGGAGTAATTTTTGGCTGAATAATGGTAAATTACGCTGTTAACTAAAGTCTACAGCCTCTAGCGTTTTACATTTGACTAAATTCCTGGTCCTATGGTCTAAAATACTGAGCAGAAATCAAATTGTGCGAGTTTGCTTCGTTTATTTATTTATTCTGTATTTGAAATAAAAACATCTATCAGGGGCACCCAACGAGAATATAGTTCAAAACCACCTAAACATAGCATTGTTAAATGTATTTTAGTATTTAAACGGTAGATATAGGCATATTTTTATCCCCTAGAAATTTTTCATCTGTTCGGATTTCCTAGCTGAAAGTCTAGTGATCCGAAAATTATAGGGATAATTTCAGCCAGAAAAAAGGCTCCCGAAAATTCTAGGTGACCTTTTAAGGGTTACAATTCGTTAAAAATGGGCAATTATACCATTTTTTAGAAGTTCGAAAATCCTAGGAGAGGCAGGCAAGCAAGAAATTTTACAGCAAATATTACGAAAATTCTAGATCTCAAATCGTCTTCCGAACAGATATTTTCCGAAAATTGTCGTTGGGTGCCCCTGATCTATTCCTTACTTTGGTCATAATCAGTGTTGCAGGCGTCGTTCAGATAGTGTTCAAACAATCAATGATTTGCAACTTATTTCTCACCTAATTGCTTATAACAATTATAGCTTGTTTTTAGTTTTATGGTTTCACGATTGATCAAACAAGCATAAAGTGAGACGCACGATTTTACTGGGACTGGGCCCCAAATGGAGTAGTCGTGTTTTTTTGTCGCTCCGTCGCTGCCTTGCCGTTTCACTATATCAGTTTCAGGAAATTAGCCAAATCAGCCTCAAACTATTTAGAGAATCTTTGCTTTTCCTTTCCGTTATGCCCAACGAAAAGCGAGCGAGACAAGAGGCATGCTTAAGCAGTGAAGATGAAAGAACGCCACCAACATGAGGCCGGCGCCGCCATCTTGGATAAGATGAAGGTACTAAGGAATGCCGCCGCTCGTCAGTCTAAAGGATAACCCGTTAAACGGAAATGCCATCGGTATAAGTGAGGATTTCGCCAAAAAAACCCAACGGCGGAGGCAAGAGCTCGTGCCCTACAGAAAGTTTCTAAAGAAGAAACTCGGAGACGACCGGAAAGTCTACATCGCATATCCTGCAATACTCAAATATGTCGATGCCAATGGCAGTCACAGAATCGTAGGAACAGAAGAACTAGCAAAACTACGCCATGAAATGGAACAGGCAAAGAGTTAACCTAGCAACGCCGTCGGAGTGATACTGACCAACAACAACTTTAATCTCACATTCTACCCATTGTTGGAGTTAAAAGAACTTCACAGGCAATGCCTTTAATTTGTTTCATAAAAGGTAATTTTCGTTTTTATGTTGTAAGTGATGCAATGTTTTCTCCAGGCTTTAGCTTAAGAAGGCTTCTGTATTGTGAAACTATTAAGATATCGATATTTATTCGTTAATATGAATAAGTTAACTTTTACTACGTTAAATGTTAGGGGTTTAAATAGTTCAAGAAAACGAGGAGCTATTTTTCGGCAACTGCACGTTAACAAGTACTCAATAATTTTCTTGCAAGAGACATATAGCTCTACTGACCAAGAAAAATTATGGAGTAACGAGTGGGGTAGTAAAGTGTACTTCTGTAAACACAGCAAAGGAGTAGCAATTCTGTTTAATCCTCGACTCAAAGTGATTCCCTAGAAACGCTCTCCCATATGCTAGTTAACTGTATAGTAATTCAAAAGTTTTGGTTTGAAGTAATTAGCTGGTGGAAAACTCACAGTGGTGAATGTTTGCTATTTGATGACTTAAGTATAATGTATGGCTATAATCCCGAAGATCCTAAAAGGCAAATCCTTAACTATTATATCCTTCTTGGCAAGAGACATATCTTCCTGCAAAGGAGCGAAATTACACCCCCAAGCTTTGATCACTTTCTTGAATTCGTTAAAGACAAGTTAATTGTGCAAAGATCGATTTTTTATTCCAAAGGACAAAAAGCAAAATTTCTTTCACAATGGAAGCCTCTCCTCTCCTTACTGTAAATGATTATAATCTAATCTACGTATGCGTGAAGCAAGCCTGGTTGCAGTGTATGTTGTATTAATCGTTGGAATCTTAATTCTTAATTGTAATTTTTTGTAACCTTAAATTTTGTAGTGAAAGTGTTGTAAGTGATGTAGTGGTAATAAAGATCTCTGTTAAAAAAAAAAAAAAAAAAAGTGAGACGCACTTGTGTACCTTGTCTAGCACTTCCGCACCTCCTTTGCTCAGGATTCCCTAAAATGTCAAAACTAAAAACTACGAACGGTTGTGGTTGTGTTGGTATTTGAACAGGTGAAAGATCCAGTTATTCAGTGACTAAGCTGTATAACCATTTCTGGAAAATACATATAATTTGCGTACAGAACTTCCTAAGGCACACTGTTCCAATAATTATATACATGAGTAGACAATCTCGGTAAACAATCCTAGTTTTATAATTTTGTAGTCACGTGCAATAAAATAAATTGAAAACCCAACGAAATCTACATTTTCCCCCTAACACCATTCATCATAGTTGATTTACGCCGTGGAGGTTTTTCATCACTATTCAAGAAATATCTTTCCATACGTAAATAATCCACTATTGTGATTATAATCATAACTATAGCAAAATTGTCAAATCTGACTGGCTGTCAACTGCATGCCCTGATTTCAGCCTTAAAGGGACGGTTTAATAGGACAGTACGCCTCATGCCTAAGTAACTGGACAGTAAGCGCCATCACGCGCGCGCTTAAATGGCTTTTTTTTTCACTGCTAGCAAAACAAAATTTCGAATTTCTTGTGTTTTGATTTAAAAAATAGCCTATTATGTCACAAATTTTGTTAAAGTTATGATTAATTGGTAACAGAACTTCGTGTCGTCCAATTCAGTCTGTAATCATACTCGTGATTAAACAAATCGGACTCCCGCTACGCGGTCGTCCGATTTTGTTAATCACTCGTATGATTACAGACCGAATTGGACTCCACTCAGTCCTGTTACCATTACAAATATGTCAAAGGGTAGCTCTAATTTAGGGACGAACCGCAGGAATTTTTTTTCGTTATCAAATTCCTTGTATAATTTTTTTTTAGGCCGTAGCATGGATATTTTTTTAGGGTTAATTGGCGTGCATAAATTTTTTTTCATTTAATTTTCCCTTGCGCGAATATCTTTTTTTTGTACTTCGCCCCCCCCCCCGATAAGTTTTCTAGTGGTCCGTCCCTTAGTGCGTAGGCTTTTGTACATTGTGCTAGCATTTTTTAGAGCATTTTAGTGAGGCAAAAGCATTGAGGATTATTCGAGCATTTTAGTGGCATTTTCCCCGGAAAATTAATTTTTTCCGAGAAAATAAAGTAGAAATTAACTTTTTTAGAAGCCCATGCCCCATGAGCTCCTGCTTTTTTAAAGAAAAGGAAGACTAAAACTCAAACTTCACAAAAAACCTAATACAGCTGTTTTTTGTTTGGCTGTATTTATGAACTTGTACACGTTGTCGTTGTTACTTGCAGCACGTGCACGTTTTTGTAAGTGTAAACTTTGAAATTAATTAAAAAAAGCGTTTGTATAATGAACATTATCCGAGCATTTTAGTGACTTTTCTGGGGAGACCGAGCATTTTAGTTGGAAAAATGGAGCATTAAGGTGAAGCATTTTAGTGGGGAAGCAAAAGCATAATGTACAAAAGCGTATTAGTGCGGCCTATTTTCAGAACGAAAACGTGGGCGGAGTACCCTGCGAGCAGAGGTTTCTCCAGGCCGGACGCTGGAGAAACCACTGCTCGCAGGGTATGGGCGGAGCCACTGTCAATAATGAAGGAATAAAAATGACACAACCTAGTGTATCTTTATCAGTTCAGGACAGAACTGTGATCCAACAAACGTTTTAAGCACCTCACGTCTTACAAGGTACAGTTTGTTTCTTAATTCTTAGTTGTGTCCTAAACATAGATTTGTTTACAAGCGAAATTTACTGTCAACAGTAAAGGAATGAAAAGGAAACAACCAAGTAGATCTTCATTAGTTCAGTTCCCGGTTTGAGACTGGAGCTGTGATCCAGTTGAAGTTTACTCTTAATTCTTAATTGTGCCTAAGCATAGATTTGTCTACAGCCGAAATTAACTATCAGTTCAGTAGAAAGTAGTCTAGTTAGTATCCATTTTGAAGCTCATGCCCCCAGTACTTTCTTCTTGTCTTGTGAGAAGATTTTGTTTGTAAGGAGATATTTCCTTTTCTTTTTAACCAGGTTTAACGCTGTTGTCTAAACTACAAGCAATGGCTGCCAAGTTTTACATTTGCATGCTGCTGGTAGTTCTGGTGAGCTCAGCTGTGCACAGTGCACGGCTGCGTCGCCCACAGGACAGAGAGAAGACCTCCAATTTTCTCTATGAGAAACGTGGTGCAAGTGAGTCTTTTTTGTCGAAGTAGAACATGATACGTTTTTTTTTGCATCAAATAGCTTTAAAACTCGGAAAAATTCTGAGCTCCAGATGGGATTCAGAAAAAAAATTGTGAGTCCCAAGACGGTAACTTTCGAAGCTTTTAAGGCCCATGTGCTTTAAAGTTCTTCGTTTTAGGCAACGAATTTGTGATATTATACTACTTTGAGACGCGTATGAACGGAAGTTTTTGTTTCGTCTTGCAAATGCCAGGCGTCAGTACTTGGGATAGGAATCCAACGCCAGACTGAGAGTAACCGCTACTCGTTCGTTTTACTGATGTTAAAAAATTTTATATTGCAATGACTTTTTATCTCACCTGTTCACAGGGTCACTACCGATTTGCTGTTATGGTAACTGTAACAATTGTCCAGCGAAAGATCGTTACGCCTGCCTCAACCAGAATGCTTGCTTATACGCAGGTGGCTCTAACTGCACCACTGGATATGTGTGTTGCTGCAGGTACAGTAAAGTTTATGTTCTAAATATATTGCAATATGATTCTGATTTTATCGCGCATTTTTCATAGTCTTAACACCGTGTAAGTGGATCGTTTTCACTGTCACGCAATAAATCCGACATGAAAAAAAAAAAATCCCAAACTTTTGAAACATAAAAGCCAAGTAAACGAAATGCTATAAACCACTGATGCATAATAGTCCCAGGTCTATGTTGCCTAAACGTTTCACGCCATGAGAAAGTAAACGATTTCAATCGCAAGTGAAAAGCCCAATACAAACATTAAATAACACAATTTAATGCAGAAGGTGTGTTGCGTATTTTTAGTCAAGGCCATGAAAATGTTTTCAGTTCTGCGTTTGTTTCGCTCAGCTGAAGAAAGTCATCTCCAGAAAAAGACGCGGGTCAGGGATATGAAAAACATTCAAAAGCCTGTTTGTTTTGAGATGGAGTACTTCATTGACTATAGTTTTGACTTCGCCTCAGCGTAAACATTATTCAGAACAACGTGTTTTGCGCTTTTGTTTTTATTTTTATGCGTGACATTTCTTGAGAGATCCCTTCAGTAATTTGGCAATTAGCACCTGCATTGTAGCCAGTACAGCTATAAAAACTTTACTAATCTAAGATTTTCTTTTCTTAGTGACTGATGAGTGATCCCGCCATTGATGAATTTCACATGCACTGTAACCTTAGAACAGGACAACTGTGATGGACTTGAGCTGTTAAAATAAATGCTTAACTAATCGGGCGAATTATGCCCTATTCGTAATTCTTTGTTAGCTTTTTTGTAGTTGATTAACGAACACAAAAGTGCATATAATAAATTGTTGAAGGTCTTCGTGGCCTATCAAATGTTCCTCTGGTTGTTTTAATTTACCCTTAACTGAATTAAGGTATAAAGTGCCTATATAAACTCCGAGGGCAGTCTTTGCAAGCTAACTAGGGTTCCACAATACTCATTTTCATCTTGTTGTGATGCTTTCAGTATTCTCTGTGGTGTGATGTGGACAATAACCAAATTACGAAACGTAGAATTCATTCGGTGTGCATATAACGGTCATTCGGCAGTCTGTAAAATTCCCGTGCTGTCCTTATTCCTTTCTTTGTTAAAGGACAGCAGCGACCAGGTTGTCACCCCACTCTCCCTCCCTGCAGTGATAGCTCACTTTTGCATCTATTAGCTCCCACTCCTATTCCGCCTCCAGGTTTGCCTCTTCCCATAACTTATCTTAGCCTGGGATGTTTGGGAGTGGGGACTCCCATTGTGAATTTAAATTTATAACTATTGAGCATTTTGAACAGGGTGTCTTTTTGCAACGGAATCCTTAAAAAGAGTGCGTGGGTTGGCAATGATGTGTTTTACCATCAATTAGTTATGATGTTAGCTTGAAAAATTAGTTAATTCTGTGTGCAAAGTGAAACGAATCAGGGTCATAAAACTGAACGATTTTTGCACTAAAGCATACCTCTACCCAAACTTACCTTCCCCCCCCCCGGATTAGAAGTGCTAGACCTGTTAGTTGCACCCATCAAATGATGGGTATGGTAAGAAGCTTGGTGTGAGAAAAGAAAAAGAAAACCAAGGAGCAAAGCTCATATTCCATAGCTTTAAGGAGTGGTGTTGAAAAAACAAAGCTGGATTTAATTCAGTCTGAACTCCTGCGTCAATCTTAAAGAGGAATACTGATGTGCGTCGCTACTAGTCTAAGAAAGTCGAAGGATCATGAAAACCGCTATGCTATGCACTTGGACCAAAGGGAGTCAAGAGTCATATAAATAGGCTGATTTCTTGAGGCGGGAATATAATAGACCTTGTTACGGTTTTCGACACCATCTTGACGAGGAGGCAAACGGGTGAGCAATTACAGGGTTTGTATGAGAATCTAATGTCGAATAATTTCCGCCAGAACGGCTATTCTAAAAAAAAACATGAATTGTAAACAAAAGCTTCACTTCTAAGGAACCTGCTGAAAAAAATTGAGGGCGTTTCATGCGCTAGAAGACCTAGAACCACTTTTTGAAATTTTCTATACATGTGTCTGTAAGAATTAAGTCCCGGGAAAAATTACCCGGAAAATCGAAAGCAAGCCTCTGGAGAAATTTAAGCACAGATACGCTCCCAAATTTCTTTTAGTACCTTCCTTTGCTTTGTAGCTTTATTGCAATTTATATTTTTTTCAGAAAAGCCGTTTAATTTTGCGGAAATTATTCGACATTTGATCCTCCTACAAACACTGTAATTTAATTCTCACATGTTTGCCTACCGTCAAGATGGCGTCGAAAACCGTGACAAGATCTATACACAGGCAAGACGCTTCTTTTGAAGGAAATTTATAGATCTTTCCTGTGAATTATTGCGGTCCAGTGTCATTTTTCTACTAGGCTTCCACGAATTTTGCCGGTTCAGTATTTCCTTTGTGTGATGTAGACAAGTACCGAATTCCCAAATCATTAATAAAGTTCGCGTCTACCTTACCCTTGGATCATGCTATGTGACCAAACGAGCTTTACTATGTCTCCTTGACGATTCTTAATCCGTTTTTACTACATGGAGTCCACTAATTCTCACCAAAATGGAGTAAATTTTAGCCGAATAATGGTAAACTACGTTGTTAACTAAAGTCTACAGCCTCTAACTTTTTACATTTGACTAAATTCCTCGTCCTGTGGTCTACAATACTTGACAGAAATAAAATTGTGCGAGTTTGCTCCATTTATTTATTTATTTATTTATTTATTTATTCTGTATTTGAAATAAAAAACATCTATTCCCTACTTTGGTCATAATCAGTGTTCCAGGCGTCGTTCAGATAGTGTTCTCACTATCTGAAGGACGCCTGGAATTACAAAAGAAAGTTTCCGATCTTGAAAAGAAGCCAAAACAAACCTCAAACAATCAATGATTTGCAACTTATTTCTCACCTAATTGCTTATAATATAGCTTGTTTTTAGTTTTATGGTTTCACGATTGATCAAACAAACATAAAGTGAACCGGACTTGTGTAGCTTGTCTAGCACTTTCGCACCTCAGGGTTTCATTAAAGAAGTTCTTTGGACCATCCAGTCAATCAAAGGCAACCTCAAAACATCATATAAATATGAATGTGAAGTAATGCTTAGGAAAAATCTCGGTTTTAACGTGATATCTGATATAAGCATAATACCGCGGCAAATGAGGCTTTGTGAACAGTGAACTGTCCACTAAAATGGCAACACTATAAAGTAAAATTCAAAATGAAAATACCTGCCGTCATCCACTTCCTATGCTTAGTAGCATAACCTTGTACCAATTGTTCTTATTTGGTACTGAATGATGTTAACGACGCTAAAACAAGTTTTCTTGACTTTTAGAAAACAAACCTAAGTTGTTATGCTATAACCTATAAAATGGCGTTTCCTATAACTTCGACTTTACGCCGCAACGTTTTACTAACTGGCTATGTTCTGGTAGAACTGAACTGATTTTGTAATTTAAATACAATATTTATTCTTGATGTCCAACATGTGCGTTTTTGGACGTAACTTCAGGGTTTTATTTTGGTGGAACTGTTGTTTGCTAAAAAAAATCCAATATTTTTCATGTCTTGAGGCACTTGTCGACTGACTTACTATGCTTTCGAGAATATGCTTTTCCTCGCTGGTTATATATTTGACGCAATTTTAAAATTAATAGCTACTTTAAATTTGCGGCTGAGACAGACAAAGGTTCTCTCAGTATAATTGGTCTGTGCTACCTGCAATCATCAGTTTCCGGTGTACAAGCATAAGCTTGGTACCCATTGTGTTTTACGCATCAGTAGGTGTAAATTTGTCATAAAGCTTTGATCCGGCTACTGTCGTGCATTTCTTATGATAAAACATAAGCTGATGAGACAGGCAGTTTTGTTTTTTCTGAATAGGCACTGTCATTGGAAAAATACTGAATACACTTATAACTAGTAGCCAAACCCGGTCATTGATTAGGTATCACAAGGAGATGCCAATTCAAGTATTCCTATTCATCATAGTTGGTTTACGCCCTAGAGGTTTTTCATCACTATTCAAGCAATATCTATTGTGATTGAAATATGTCAAAGGGCAGCTCTAATTTAGAGCGGGCTATTTTCAGAACGAAAACGTGGGCGGAGCCACTGTCAATAATGAAGGAATAAAAACGACACAACCGAGTGTATCTTTATCAGTTCAGGACAGAGTTGTGATCCAACAAACGTTTTAAGCACGTTACGTCTTGCAAGGTACAGTTTGTTTCTTAATTCTTAGTTGTGTCCTAAACATAGATTTGTTTACAAGCAAAATTTATGTCAACAGTGAAGAAATGAAAGGGAAACAACCAAGTAGATCTTCATTAGTTCAGTTCCCGGTGTGAGACTGGAGCTGTGATCCAGATGAAGTTTACTCTTAATTCTTAATTGTACCCTAAGCGTAGATTTGTTTACAACCGAAATTAACTATCAGTTTAGTAGAAAGTAGTCTAGTTAGTATCCATTTTGAAGCTCATGCCCCCAGTACTTTGTTCTTCTCTTGTGACAAGATTTTGTTTGTAAGCCGCGATATTTCCTTTCTTTTAACCAGGCTAAACTACAAGCAATGGCTGCCAAGTTTTACATTTGCATGCTGCTGGTAGTTCTGGTGAGCTCAGCTGTGCACAGTGCACGGCTGCGTCGCCCACAGGAAAAAGAGAAGACCTACAACTTTCTCTATAAGAGAATGTTTGATGGACCAACTGATGACCCATGTGAGTCTTTTTTGTAGAAGTAGAACATGATACGTTTTTTGCATCAAATGGAAACTCGGAAAAACTTCTGAGCCCCAGAGAAAAAAAATTGTGAGCCCTAAGACGATAACTTTGGAAGCTTTTAAGGCGCACGCGCTTAAACGTTATTTGTTATAGACAACGAATTTGTGATATTAGACTACTTTGAGACGCGCATGAACGGAAGTTTTTGTTTCGTCTTGCAAATGCCAGGCGTCAGTACTTGGGATAGGAATCCAACGACGGACTGGGAGTAACCGCTACTCGTTCGTTTTACTGAGATTAAAAAATTTTGTATTGTAATGACTTTTTATCTCACCTGTTCACAGCTTTTCAACCGATGTGCTGTGTTGGTGGATGTAACAATTGTCCAGGTTATGGGTCCTGCCCCACGGAACTTTGCCACCACTCATTAGGGCATTTGTGCCAGTCTGGATCTGAATGTTGCTGTCGCTACATGGAAGAAGTGTATGTTCTAAATATGTTACAATATGATTCTGATTCTATCGTTTATTTTTTCATAGTCTTAACACCTTGTGCGTGGATCGTTTTCACTGTCACGCAATAAATCCGAGACATGAAAAAATAAATCCCAAACTTTTGAAACATAAAAGCCAAGTAAATGAAATACTATAAACGACTGATGCATAAACAACTTTTTCAAGTCCCAGGTCTATGTTGCCTAAACGTTTCACGCCATGAGAAAGTAAACGATTTCAATCGCAAGTGAAAAGCCCAATACAAACATAGAATAACACAATTTAATGCAGAAGGTGTGTTGAGTATTTTTAGTCAAGGCCATGAAGATGTTCTCAGTTCTGCGTCTGTATCGCTCAGCTGAAGAAAGTCTACTCCAGAAAAAGACGCGCGTCAGGGATATGAAAGACATTCAAAAGCCTGTTTGTTTTGAGATGGACTACTTCATTGACTATAGTTTTGACTTCGCCTCATCGTAAACATTATGCAGAACAACGTGTTTGCTCTTTTGTTTTTATTTTTTTGCGTGACATTTCTTAAGAGATCCCTTCAGTAATTTGGCAATTAGCACCAGCACTGTAGCCAGTACAGCCATAAAAACTTTACTAATCTAAGATTTTCTTTTCTAGTTCCCCTGGATTTGGACCACTGTGACGGACTTGAGCTGCTACAATAAATGCTTAACTAATCGGGTGAATTATGCCCTATTCGTAATTATTTGTTAGCTTTTTTATAGTTAATTAACGAACACAAAAGTGCATATAATAAATTGTTGAAGGTCTTCGTGGCCTCTCAAATGTTCCTCTGGTTGTTTTTAATTTACCCTTAAACGACTTAACGTATAAAGTGCCAATATAAACTGAGGGTAGTCTTTGCAAGCTAACTAGGGTTCCACAATACTCATTTTCATCTTGTTGTGATGCTTTCAGTATTCTCTGTGGTGTGATGTGGACAATAACCAAATTACGAAACGTAGAATTCATTCGGTGTGCATATAACGGTCATTCGGCAGTCTGTAAAATTCCCGTGCTGTCCTTATTCCTTTCTTTGTTAAACGGACAACAGCGACCAGGTTGTCACCCCACTCTCCCTTGCCATGCAGTGATAGCTCACTTTTGCACCTATTAGCTCCCACTCCTATTCCGCCTCCAGGTTTGCCTCTTCCCATAACTTATCTTGGCCTGGAATGTTTGGGAGTTGGGGACTCCCATTGTGAATTTAAATTTATAACTATTTAGCATATTTGAACAGAGTGTCTTTTTGCAACGGATTCCTTAAAAAGAGTGCGTGGGTTGGCAATGATGTGTGGTATCATCAATTAGTTATGATGTTAGTTTGAAAAATTAGTTAATTCTGTATGCAAAATGAAACGAATCAGGGTCGTAAAACTGAACGATTTTTGCACTAAAGCATACCTCTACCCAAAATTATCTTTGACCCCCAACCCTCGGGATTAGGAGTGCTATAAACCTGTTAGTTGCACCCATCGAATGATAGGTATGTTAAGAAGTTTGATGAGAAAAGAAAATTTTCTTTTCTCATCAAACTTCTTAACATACCTAAAATTAAGGAAGAAAACAAAGAAAGCAGCCCATGATGTAGTAACCGTTTCTCCTTGCTCTTTTCCGCTGAGAACGTTTCGCGGGGATGCAGAAATTAGAAACAAGAGACTTAAATAACACATAAACAATACAACTTTAATTAGATAAAATTAGACATGTATGGTGTAATCAACTGCACAACAAAACCGATTAAAACAACGACTCGGTAACTAAAAACACTAACTACAGGGATTGTGTACGTCAACAAAATGCTCAATAGCAGCGGCATATTAAGGGGTATTTAAGGTTGGAAAATTGATGTCTACCCTCTAAGCCTTTTGAGTACCTTTTTTGGGGGAAAAGGCTGCACCCCTATTATTGTAAATATGGAAACCTGATCACATTTATATATCTGCTTTAAGGAGTTTGTCTTTGCACTGAAGCATACCTCTACCCAAACATACTTTTGCTCCCTTCTCCCCCCTCCCCGGGATTAGAAGTGCTATAAACCTGTTAGTTGCACCCATCAAATGATTGGTATGTTAAGTAGTTTGGTGTGAGATAAGAAACAGAAAACCAAAGAACAAAGCTTCATATTCCATACCTTTAAGGAGCGGTGTTGAAAAAACAAAGCTGGAGTTAATTCAGCCTGAACTCCTGTGTCAATCTTAAAGAGGAATACTGATGTGCGTCACTACTAATCTAAGAAGATCGAAGTATCATCAAACCCGCTATACTATGCACTTGGACCAAAGGGAGTCAAGAGTCATATAAATAGGCTGATCTCTTGAGGCGGGAATATTAATATAATAGACCTTGTCACGGTTTTCGACGCCGTCTTGACGAGTAGGTAAACGTGTGAGAGTTGCAGTGTTTGTATGAGAAACTAATGTCGAATGATTTCCGTAGAACGGCTATTCTAAAAAAAAATGAATTGTAAACTCAAGCCTCACTCCGAAGGACTCTGCTGAAAAATTGAGGGCGTTTCATGCGGTAGAAGACCTAGAACCACTTTCTTAAATTTTCTATACATGTCTGTAAGAAAGTCCCGGGAAAAATTACATGGAAAATCTAAGCAAGCCTCTGGAGAAATTTAAGCACAGATACGCTCCTAAATTTTTTTAGAACAATTGTTTGCTTTGTAGCTTTATTACAATTTATATTTTTTTTCAGAAAAGCCGTTTTGCGGAAATTATTCGACATTTGATTCTCATACAAACACTGTAATTTCTCACTTGTTTGCCTACTCGTCAAGATGGCGTCGAAAACCGTGACAAGATCTATACACAAGCAAGACGCTTCTTTTGAAGGAACTTTTAATTATAGATCTTAAGCTTTCCTGTCAATCATTGCGGTCATTGTCATTTTTTCGAACTACTTTAGTAAAGTGTTTGCAACCTACTAGGCTTCCACGAGTTTTGCTGTGATGCCGGTATATTATTTCCTTGGTGTGATGTAGACAATTACCGAATTCCCAAACATTAATAAAGTTCGCGTCTACCTTACCCTTGGATATCTATGTGACCAAACGGGCTTTACTATGTCTCCTTGACGATTCTTAATCCGTTTTTACTGCATGGAGTCCACTAATTCTCACCAAAATGGAGTAATTGTAGCCGAATAATGGTAAATTCACTGTAAATTACGCTATTGTAAGGGTACAGATTTTGAGAGAGTCGAGGTATACGCAGGAACACTGAAAATTGAAAAGATCTGTTTCATCCCTTAAGTGTCAATTCAGCCCTGCAGGTCAAAGTCTGATTCAGCCCTTCCTGGAGCCATTTGAGCACAATTTAGGCCAAAAATGCTCTATCAAAAGGCTATTCCAGCCCACGGTAGGGCCCATTTCAGCCCTGGGACCAAATCAGTCCTAGCTAATTGGACTGTATTGGCCCTGATTTAAGGGAACCAAATTAGACTCAAAAATAGGACTGTATTTTACTCACTTATTTTTAGTTTGAAAGTAAGAAAGTAAGTGAATTTTAGCTGAAAATAGCCCAACTGAGAACAAAGGACTAAAAAGGTGTTAGGTAACGTGGCCCCAACAAGATTTTAATGAGATAAGGAAATCTGATTATGATTCAAGTTTGGAAGCGAAAGTGAGAACTAACTTCAGGTTTAAATAAACGAACTTCGTTAACAGGAAACGCTTATTTTCCCTTTCCACAGCTAAATACATCTACCAAGGGAAGTAATTATTTCTATCTTTTGAACATGTTTCTGTGTTTCTAAAATAAGCTTGAAGAGGTGTTTCTTAACCTAAGTTATTTTTGCTTGATCCCAACACCAAAAGAGGTCGGTGCAAACATTTTTAGCAAAGGACTTACTGACCAGCAAAGGTTTGCTAGTAAAATCTAAAGTGTGTCCAGCTGTTCTGATGGCTTGTAAACACCATCCTTTGTTCACTAACATAAGATATATATTTACTCCTGAGCAAAGTTAAAATGCCCAACACCAAAATAAATAGAATAAACTGAATAAATATTAATGATTACGAAGTGAAGCGCATACAATGAAGCAGACTAAACAAAAATGTACTCTAACATATTATTCCCCCCTTTTAAGTGTCGTCTCCCGGCGACAAAAAGAGAATTTCGTAGGCCGTGTAAGCGCTAAAACTAACGAAAACAGTAACAGTAATGATAATAGTTTAAAAAGTTTCCGTCAGTGAGAGAAGAAACTTGTTAGAGCCAGACATGTTTCCCGCGGATTGTGCCAAGGAGATTTCCAAAGATCATTCGCACAAGTTATTGTAGCACTCTCTAGTAACTTGGATCAGGAGGTCCAGTGTTTTTAGCCAATTCAATATGTGTGAGACATCCTGTCCTTGCATTCTCAAACTGTAGCGGTTTATCAAAGTACCAGCGAGGCAGTTAAACCAGAATTGCTGACCATACCAATGAAGGAGTTTCCTGTCGTCATTTCTTGGTTCCTTGCAGGTCAAGACATTTTTCTGTTACGGTTTTCAAGTAACACCAGTGTTTTTCGAATAGAAGATCGTTTCACAAATTTCTTCTTCACACTGTTGTTCAAAGTGTAGGTTCATATTGTGACCATGGCGATGTATGTCGTTGTTTGTTTTAATTAATGGGATGGTTCAGTCGTGATTATTCTTTCTCTTGTCCACTTGAAGTCTTGAAATTAAGTGAGGGCAGTTAAAGCTTAAGGAACACCAGCCAATTTTACAATTATATCAGCTTAACAACTATCTGAATAAATTATACTTATATAGCTTAACCTTATTTTACCTGATTTAATCTTTTCTTAATTCTAATGTTAAGTTCTGTTTGTTTGTTTATTTTCCGCTTGGTGTCTTATCTCAGCTTGAGTTCAACACAAGGTTACAATTTTCCATCGTATATTTATCTGTCGAAAGCACGCAATAATAATTATTGTCTCAACCCAAACCACGAATTGTACAATAAATTCTTTCAGGAGGTTTCCGTTTTCTAGGAGTTTTGTAAGAGTAGGGTGGCATTTCCTTGTTAACGCCTCTCTGAACAAAGTCGAGTCGTTTTTCAGTGGCAGGGACATAAGTGAGACTGTTGCATTGAAGCTTTTGTAAACCGTTTGAGATATCGATGTGCAATCCAGGCTGTTTCTCTTTGTTACACTCTATATATGATTCTATTTGGTAGCATGAAATTTTCGGTCCCTCAAAAACAAAATGATTTGTTTCGAAGATAATTTCGCTATCTTGTGGCTCTACTGTTTGAAACTTTTGCTCCGGTTCTTCAGGAATTACTACAGACTTTTCTCTCTCAGTTGTCCAACTACTAAAATTTCAGTTTCGATTTCACTAGTTCGTTTGTGTCGTAAGGGTTTCCTTATCGTGGAACAAATTTTAATTTTCTTGGGCACAACATTTGAATAGTTCTCAACAATAGCGCTCCTTAGCCCCGGGGGCACTTTAGGAATTTCTGGGTGGGGATGTGCCGCTGGGACCCTGGAACCCTTGACCTATACCAGAGCTAGTTCAGCTGAATTTTGCTACCCTATACTAGAGTAAACTCCCAAAATCCCCCTATCCTAGAGTAGCTGTTTCCCCAGTCTAGATAAAATCTTCAACCAACTGATCAGTTTCCTGAAAAATGATACCCTATTCTAGACCCAAACGCTCTGATTTATATACCCTATCCTAGAGTAAACTGCTTGAAAACCATACCCTTCACAGCGCCCCTTACCCATATAGCCCATATATGGCAGTACCCCCCCCGGGTCCTTAGCGTTTCCAATTCTTCATCAAATTTCAAAATATTAGCGTCACGTTGTCGTACGCTAGAAAATGCTTCATTTATTCGTTTCTCAAGACTACCAAGTTCTTCACGAACACGGGGAATACTGCTATGAATGCAACTGAAATGTTTATTCTCAGTGACACTCATAACATTTATTCTGGTCTGAACTGCCTTGCGTTTGTACGAATTTGCAACTGAATTTAGCGATAAAATCCTGTTCTCTGAAGGAACTTTCACTGACTGGTAATTGCTGTTTTGCTCCAGTTTACTTTGTCTTTCCTGGCTATTACATTTTAAAAGTTCTTGTGCTGGTTTCAACGGACAAAATTTCAGTGCAATTTTAGTTTTTTCACTCTCACTGGAGTTTTTCACGGGTCTCTTGGGGACAACAGACCCACGCGCAGTCCATTCAGCCTGGGTTTTCGTAACTTTTGGTTGTGGACACACCTGCTTAGGAGAGTCTCTAGCGACAGCCTTAGTTGAAGTAAAATTTAATTCATTGACACTAGCGGCGGTATCCTATGATATTGCTAAAGATTTATTAGTTTTCTCGATCTCTCCTTTGTCCCGATCAAGGGAGATCGAATTTAGTTTAAGAGTGATTTTCTGTAAGATTCGAACTTTCGCCTGACACGGCATCTCATAGATTTGGCTGATTTTTGGCATGAAGTCTTAGAATGGTGCCCTAAATACTGAATGCATATTCTTTGGTTTGAATTCTCTTTCCTTTGGAAGATACAGAAATGACGGTTTGACGGGGCTTCCCGAGGGCCGCCATATTGGCCGATTTAGGGAGTTTTTAAAGCATTTATTTCGGCCTTGGCATAGAAATAAATTGTCCATTACTCGTACAGCTAAAAAAAACTATCCTTTAACTTTGTATTTACGTACATTTAATTGAAAACGGTTGAGCATGAGCTTGGAACGATTGAATTGTCTTACTACATATTTTCGGTACTCGGAATGCAGACAAATTTAGTAGAAATTGAAAAGTATATATCACCCATGCCATATCGAATTAGAACAAACCACCTTACCTGAATGGAGTTTGTTTATAGGCAAGTTAGACCGATGAATAAAAATATTGGGCAAATGCCATGGAGAAGAAATATGTTAACATCAATGTGCAATGATTTCAGCTCGGCCATTGCCCGAGTTTGCCCTCAGTGACATTTACAAAGCAAATCGGTGAATCTTGATCGAAAACTTCTTTAATGAATCTTGCCTCGTCCAGGTTATTATCTAACGCTAAATAACACTTCACTTTTTATGGAAAAGAATGGTGAGTCTTTCCCGATTTTGCGTCTGTATTTTGCGAATATAAATATATCACACGTTTGATTCACTCACACGCAGTCATGTCATGCTTCAATTTGTCACATCATGTCCGCACTAGTTCAACATTATTTCCCACTATATCATACTGTTTGTAGTCAAATACATATAACAACCAATTTCGTCTGCAAATAAAGGTAACACAACCAAAAAAATCTTTCCGAGAGCACGCCACCAGATTAGCATTTCTCGTTCTAATTTGCAAAAGTAATCTGCAAAACTATTTTGAACAACCTAATCTTTACCGACGGATTCCGTGGGTTAATATATTTATATATTCTTTTTACTATATTTTGTAGGTTTGTTTTCCTCAGAGGTAGAAGCTGAGAAAATAACAATCTGTCCCCGGCATCGCGATGTGTATGGAACTCGGTGGAAGTGCAACAAAAGACGATGTGTTATTCCCAGCGTCATTAGCGGTCACACCGGTATACCACCTCCAAAAGGTGACCGAGGAGTCACCTTTTTACAAGCAGAATCGATATTCAGTGTTTTGGGGTACTAGTACCAATCGGAGTACGTAAGTATCACTAAATATAAGTAAAATTCCCAGTCAACGATACTTTAAGTACGCTAAGTTACTACTTTAAGTTCGCTACGATCATTACGGTGGTCAACGGCGCCCACCTTTATTCAGTGATTAAAGCTACATTTCTGTGATAAAACTGGCCTCTTCATTGAAATACTAGCTGGCTTTAGTAACTGTTCTAAACATCTTGTTAAGTCATGAAGTCGATCCAAGGGTCTGGTACTTTAGAGCAATCGTCCTTTCTTTGCCACGTTTCGCTGTCGTTCGATTCCTCTTCAGTCATCTACGTACGTTACTTCTAGTCTTTTCTGCCTTTCGCGGCCAACGAACACCAATTACATGAATTCTGAGGATTATGATATGAGCAGTTATTTCGTTATCGTTTATTACGTTTGGATCAAGTGTTTAATTCTGGCTTATATTTGCCTATTTTGATATTTGCTTTTTGTTTCTTTTTCTTAGCTATTTGTCGACAGTGCAGAGGCAAAGTAAAAAAAATCTGTCAAGAAGAAAAACTAACAAATTGTCAAGTAGACAGTTCTACAAAAAAAGTCCAAGAGAGAACAAGCAGTTTGAATGCAACGAAACAGTGCTCTGATTTAAGCATCGACGATTGCGATAGAAAGGAATGTGAAGGAATTTATAGCGACGCTAATGTTGATGACGGCGTTAGGGATCTTTCTAAATTCCATGGGGATGGCAATAGCATTGAGGGTAGCCTTTATAGTTGTAGTAAAGGCGATGACATCTGCAAAGTTAAAGTGCCCGGTGGCGTTGGTGATAGTGGTAGTAACGATTGTTCGTGTAGCGATGATGATTTTGGTTGCAATAACGTTGGTGATGAGAGAGATGTTGGCGTTGATATTAATAATCAGGAAGATGACGGCTGTGATTATGTTTGCACTCTAGCCGCTCCAAATGACACTGTTAGTGGTCGGGATGATAATGGTGATAGTGGCGGAAATAGTGGTGATAATGATGTTTGTTGTGGAGACACTAGTGGGACCGATTGTGGATATAAAGGCAACTCCCTGGTAAGCTACATTTGTTTTTCCGGTATCTGTTTCTATACGAGCTACATCTTACCAATTTGAAAAGCAATTGACTTTAAAGAGTTGAAAATTGAGGAAATTTTAGCCTTACTCCCCTGGTTACCAATGATTAAAATTTTTAAAACTAAAACAACTTATTAATTAAATTTGCAGGTTCTTTCACCCATAGAAGCTGAGAGAAGAAAGTTACAAAAAGTCGAAAAAGAAAGAGTAAGTCTAGTTGCAGATGCGATGAGATCGCATGTGGTAGAATTTAGAAAAACTCAGTTGAACGAATTTCTTAAAAGTTCTGGCTTAGCTCCAGTTCGTAACGTAGACATGGGATCACCAACAGCAGCAGAAAGAACAAGAAGAAGAAACATAGCTGAAGCATGCCAAGTTATGGTTGCTGTTTTGCGAGTACTGTCACCAAATTATCCCTGTGAACTGTGGCTAAACGTAAAGGACTCTAACGACATGTGTGAAGCTTTAGAAGTACGTAAAGAGGTTGCCTTAAGAGAAGATGACGTGAAGTATCTGCGAGCGCTTTCTGAATCATACAATAACGCCACAAGTGCAAATGTTAAACTGCAAATTCTTTCTATAATGGCGGATATCACCACGTTGCAAGAAATACGCAATTACATTCCAGGCCTAACAAAATATATGTTTTGTCAAGCAAGACAACATATTTTAGTTTCTGGGCGAGGAGCGCCTGTAATTGCAGAACAAAGCCCGAGATGGAGAATCGATCTTAACCAGTTGGATCACTTCTTGGATTTTATTACCAGTCCCTACATCGTGCAGGATTTACCATTCGGTGAACGGTTTCTGAAATTGTCGACTGGGGAAGTAGTGCAGACACCGAATGTTATCAGAGTATCGGTCAGCGGACACATCATTGACCAATACGTACAGTATTGCAACGAAACAGAGGTGAAACCTCTAAGCAACAGCACATTACGACGCATTTTATCCTCCTGTCAGGCATCTACGCGAAAGTCCTTACAAGGTCTCGATTACTTTGTTTGTGAGGGTAGCAAGGCCTTTGATGACTTGGAACAACTCATTGGGAACCTTGTTGACAGTGGGTTTGACGCACGTACAGCGCAAAACCTACAGATGAAGTTAAAGGAGGGAAAGAATTACGTTAAAACGGATTTCAAAGTAAGAACCTATGGTAATATAATTATTAAATGTGTAATTCCAGAAAATGTCCATACCCCCCCCCCCTCCCCCACGGAGGGCAACGGAAATTCTGAAGGGAGGTGGGTCCATAAGATAGCAACTTTTGAGGGGGTGGGGGTGGCAAGCTATTAGTTATTTTACTCTCAATCGTGTTCCAAAGCAAATTTTTTTTTTCATCGATGATCTTTTATTTGCAGTCGGCTGAGTGCTTTTTTACAGCTTGCACGATTTTATATAACAATTGTCGTCGGCTCGTGAATAAACGTCTGGTTATCTATGGGTTGCTTTGTTGCACAATATATTGCGGTATTCAATATAATGTGGTCATGTTGTATTAAGCTTCCTTCTAACACGTTTTTAACTGAAAAGAAGTAATTGAAGTTCATTGGTTGAAGAGAAGGGGGTTTGACAAACACCCGCTGAAATAGAGATTCCAGGGGGTGGGGGTCTAAAACAAAAGTGCCCTCCGTGAGGGTATGGATATTTTTCTACCTACACAATCTACCATGTCTTTCGGCGCTCCTGATTTGAAGAAGAGTGTACTTTAAAGAGTTTATAATGACGAGTGGGAGTGATACAGTGGGGAAAAGGTTTTTTTTTATGGCGAATTATTTGCCAATCCGATCTGTCAAATGATGCGCTGTCAAAAATAACATTTTCGTCATTGTTTAGTGTCTCTGTCATATTTTATGTATATTCTCCAGAATAGTCTGGTCTCCCGTAATCTTGCTCTGAGACTATCTTGCTTCTACAATAGGTTCACGTTTCCAGCTCTTCGCGCGTGTCAGATCACTGTAGCCAATACGCACTAGGTGACAGTAAAGATCCTGCTTTTAGAGGTACCTGCACTCAAGATCATGACCTGATATGCAATCGCTGTGAAGACCTTAAAGCTGTTCTGTCCGACACCCAAAAGGCAATTCAGGAATCCTGCTTCGAGTGCCAGTATGATAAGGAGGATGCTCTTCACAGATTTCAAGAAGCAACTCGAGCAATTCAGCTTTGGAAGTCACACCAGCTCAGACTTGTTAATCAGGATAATGCCCGTACAGACGTTATTGAATGCCTCGATGACAGCAAAGTGCTCCTTGTACAAGACTGGGCTATGAAATTTCTCCCTCGTCAGTACCGAGAATCCCAAGGAGAATGGTTTGCGAAAAAAGGGATCTCCTGGCACATCACTGTAGGGATCAGAAAGAAAGAGAGTGAACTTGAAACACAGGCGTTCGTGCAAGTAGTTGAGAAGTGTATCCAGGACAGCCCTTGTGTTGTCCAGTTAATGGAACATGTTCTTTCTACTCTCAAGAGGGAACACCCTGAGATCAAAAGCGCCTTTTATCGCCAAGACAATGCAGGCTGCTACCATGCAGCCAACACCATCCTTGCCTGTAAAGACATCAGCCAGCGATCGGGAATCTTCATTCAACAATTAGACTTCTCCGATCCTCAAGGAGGAAAGGGCGCTTGTGACCGTTTTGCAGCAACAATGAAAAACCATGTACGCTCTTTTGTTAACGAAGGTAACGATGTCCTTACAGCAGAGCAATTTCTTTCTGCACTTACCTCACGAGGTGGAGTGTCTCGAGCCCGAGTGTCTCTGGTACAAGGCAACAGTTCTAACAAAACCAATGTAAAGTGGCTTCAATCGTTTGAAAATTGGTGTTTGGCTTTTTTTATTGCAGTGGGCACTGTTTGATATTAACTATTTTATGCTTCAGGAACGGAATATCCTATCAGTTCAATGACGAATGCCACGTTTTCAAATGGAGACTTTCGCCCCATAAAAACCCGAAAAAAGAAACACGAAGTTCAGCAGGAGACGTTAGCCAAGGTCGACACTGAAGAAGAAGAAGAAGAAGAGGAGACTGAGGGGACCGCCTCTGGGAGATTGTTTTCTTGTCCAAACGAAGGGTGCGTTCGTGTCTATACCCGTTACGGATCTATGGTCAATCATGTTACCTACGAAAAATGCGACTTCAGAGAAGAAAGAGAATCTGTGATGGACACTGCAAAGGTCTTGTACAGTAAAAAGCTTTGGGTCAGTGACGGTCGTATTTCAGCTACAGCAAACGTCCATTGCAATCAAGCAACATCAAGCGGTTTACACCAGAACGAAGAGGAAGGCTGAGCACTGAAATCGATCAAGAAAAACAAACCTTTCAGTGACAAACAGAAAAAATTCCTAGAAGAAAAGTTCATGGTTGGCGAAACGACGGGAAGAAAGTTGGACCCTGTAACTGTAGCCAGAGAAATGAAAACTGCTCGCCAAGATGGTAACGGAGAGAGACTTTTTTCTTCTTCAAAAGTATTGACCGCGACCCAGATTCAAAGTTTTTTCTCTAGAAGGGCAAGATGTGGGAGATTTTCCGAAAATGACCCAGAAAATCAGGAAGCTGTCCAAGTGGAAGAAGAACTTGAAGACTTTCGGAGAGATGTAATAGAGCAAGTGCAGCCCAGACATCCAATCATGTATGATGTCCACAACTTGTGTGATCTTGTAGCTTCAGGGAAACTAAAGAAACTCACATTACCGAAGCTGAAGGAAATCTGTAACGCTTTTGAGCTGAATCTTCCTGAGGAACGGAAGAAAGCCCGTTTTATAGATGCTTTGACCAAATTAGTTAAGAATTGCTCGTGTTGGTCCTCTTCAATGACAAATTGTATCAAATCTCCACAAATGTGATTAAGTCAAAGCATAGCAGTCCCTTTACATGTAAGTTGTACAATGAGGTTACAATAAGCTTGGACTTAAGGGAGTACTCCTGTTTTTTTTTTTTTTTTTTTTTTTTTTTTTTTTTGGAGGGGGGGTGATAAAGGTATATACATTTGCCAGTTAGTTCTCTAATAGGCTCAGAGGCACCTTGTTGTAGTGGTGGGCTATCTGGCATTTGTCTTCTTATTATTCACTTCATATCTCAACAACCCTCAAATCCAGTATTTTCCAATTTTCCCGAAATGTTTAACACCCTCTCCCTCAATTTTCATACATTAAAACCCTTCGAAAAGTTATTCAAAAATTTTTAACTTTTTGAACCTAGGAATCTGAACGATTATTGATTCATTTTTTGAATGAATGAAAGCCAGCACTTTAAACCAGAGCCCCCATAGGCTAACTTGAATCCATTTTTAGTAATCCTTTATCTCGCGAGGAAAAAAGCGAAAAAAAGAGGTTAGTTGAGGGGAGACTGGTGAGAAGGCCCTGCCGAGAATCGGTTCGTGCTGTCTTGTCTTTGCTTTTCTTAAGCTATTTATGTTCACACTATACCAAGTATCTCTTCATGCCTACTCGAAAAGCTGTCTGGAAAAGTATGAATACCTATCCGATACGTGACACTCCACTTTATAATTTGGCGCGGCAAAGTGCTTCGCTCCGTTACAGAAATCGCGCTGAAATCACCGTTCTAATGCGTGAGCAAAATTCCTATCCATATTTTTATCGTGTCGGCGCAAAAGGTATCTAGTGTGAACATAGCTTTAGCTTTAGGTGTGTAGCAAGGTCCAGGCGTTCAGTGAGAGGGGCGCCCTTGGCTGATTTTTGTCCTTACATCTCTGTGTCGTCCCTCTAATCTGAACGCCTGGAACAGACTATTTCAGGGTGAAAAATTAGAAAGTAATGGCACTAACCACTTGTTAGGAATGAGGCTACCATCCATAGTAAAAAAAAAGTAGTTTATGATTTCTCGATTGATACATGTATTTTGTCGAACGACCCGTGACTGATTGATTATGACAGGGTTGAGGAGATTTCAGTACCTCTGGTATCTACCTACCTCAGTGAGGCTTCCTGATCCATAAATATGTAGGGGAGGGGTGTGTGAAGTAAAAGTAAAGAGAGCGTAATAACGTGCGGGAAACAAAGGTGTCGTTGCAAAGATTAAAAATAAAAGGTAAAGCATCACAAATTATGTTACATGACTTCAGGCCTTTTTTAAAATTTCTATTTCATGTATCGATGTTGACCTACTCCGAGTCGTCCTTGGGAGGGGGACGCGTATTAGTAATTTGGGGCGCAAGAAAATCTGAGACTCTTTTCGTTGCTTTTGTAGGTTAAGTAATGCAATTTTTCACTAAGTATAAATATCCAAAATGATTACAAATAATTTTTCTTGGAGACTTGCTGAAAACCCTAACATTTTCATAAGAAACTTCGAGCCACGATTTGGGTTGAACGATCAAACACGATGGTCGGTTGCTAGGGCTTTTTCTCCCGCAACTTCGTAAATTAAATTTTTGGCTCACAGAGCAGTATTTTATATTCTAAATGAAGCAAGACATGAAAACATCTTAATTAAAGAAAATTTTTCTTTAAATTTTTACCATTGTAAAGGTATTTTTGACGTTTCTTGAAACTATGACGTCTTAAGTGACGCCTATTTTTAGTAACAACATTAAAAACTTGCAAAGCAATGTTCAAAACATTACACACATTTTTGCTACACAAAAAGAATATGTGTAGTGAAAACCCCATCTCAATCGGATAAAATGGCGTAAAGTTACAGCTAATAAAAGAAATCAAATTTTCCCCCACATGACCATATATGGTCAAAATTAGGGCGATTTTAAACGCGAGAACAATGAATGTATTGTCAAAGGAGCAAGGGAAAAGTTGCATAAAATCAAAATTGTAGTTTTTTCTACTTAGGGTATGTGGTGCTATGACACGTTTTTCGTCACGAAATACGTCATTTTGACGTCACAATGACGTATTTCGTGACGCAAACGATAATAAAGCTTCTGTGCCATAGTGAGCATAAGTTGCTTCTTTCGGAACAATTATCCTGCAATTTCTGCCTTTCTCTTCAAGGTTTAATTTTCCCATTTTCAGGGCGATCGGAACTTTGGTATGCGGAACCAGCCACAGTCTAAAGTGTCAATGACACAGCTATTTTGAAAACAGAAATGCCCTGGGAACGGTCCTGGGAAATCCTGGGAACGAGCTGGGAACTAAGGCTTACGGGATTAGCTGGGAGAACTGGGAGCTAATACTAACAACAATTCCGCATACCAACTAAGGGACCGGTCATTATTTATGTGGGGGGGGGGGGGATTTTTTTTGTATTAGAATGAAAGAAAAAACGTGACCCACCCCTTTAAGCCCATTAGTTAATTCTTGACCCACCCCCATATAACTTTATATAAGAGTTGACCCACCCCCAGCCCCCTTCAATCTATACCTCTTAAGGAGTTCCTGTTCACTGGACGAAATCAGCATATCTTGTGGGCCAGTGTCCTACTCTGCGGCCACTTCTTGTTGATGTGCCTTCTTGTATTG